>JARJDW010012663.1:0-19258 GCA_030264715.1 Adinopsis sp. GC000173
ACACATTGACGTCGCTATCAGATAATGTATCGGCGGTGAAATGGTCGAGCGATGAACTGGTATATTGATCCAACAATAGATACTCCTTATCACCAGACGAACCTAATAACGATACAAATTAGTAATTTAAAAATAAATCATAGCGTGTGTGTAATGTGTGTGTGGGTAGATAGATAGACGTACTTTTTCTGCTGCGCGTGCTACGTGTTGCGTCAGTTGTGGCCACTGCAACCTTCCGATTTTTCTTCAAATAATTAGGCAACATATCGTACAATGAACGTGACTTGCGTGCCGTCTTAAGTTTCGTTGCATTATTTAATTTACAATATTGAACATCGCTTGTCATTACTGCAATCAATCAATCAAAAATCACCTTCAGAACAACACACAAAAAGCAATTTATTTAAATTGGGGATATATTTACCACTAATTCCTTCCTCATTATTTGTGGATTTGTAACGATCGTATAAAGCCGTACAAGATTTTAGCGTACATTTGTACAAACTGGAAATGTTGACGAGACGTACTAAATAAGATAAAGGACATGCAAATGCCAAGATTGATGTAAGGCTTCCTGCAACACAGAGCGAATAATAATGTAACATATAGTATGCATTTTGGTATTTTGATTATGTTTTATTACCTGCAGTGAAAATAGCAAGAACCGGCGCTCCTGTTAGTGAATTGCGATATAGTATCGGCGATACCAACACTTTCCAATCACGTCCTGCCAGTTTCACTAATAAATTGTGCAAGGAAGGCATTATTTCCGTCAATGCTAGACATACAACGCATATAGTACATGCAGCCATTATGGGACGTGCCCAATCAACATCACGTACTTCAAAAACACGTACAAGAGGTATTGCATTACCAGCAACTTCTCTATTAAGAAGAAAATTCAATTAGCTTTTCACTTAAATATATATACGTATATCTATATAGTAGATACGAACCGGTAATGAGACATTAAAGTGAATACGGTAGCAATCACAGAATAGCAAAATAAAGGAAATATCACAAGTGCTGTTAATTTAAGACGTTTCGACAGTAAGGCACTCTGAAAAGAATTAACAAACCCAAATGCGCACATCGCCGCTGTGGTTAACATCTGTTAATTAGAAATTAGATTAATAACATATTTATAAGGTGTAATAAAAAGTTAACCATTATTTTTTCAATAAGCGTGGCCGAGTAATACTTTTAATACAGTTTTGTCATTGCTTAATACGGCATTGTTTGACAGAGAGGCCAAAATGTGCCCCGGCAAAGAGAAAATAAATAAAATTTTGCATATTTTCTCCAATAAACGTGAAAACGTAAGCCAGGGGACTTAAAATGTAAATAATCTTTATGGGTCTAATAGTGTAAGAGCCAATCGTGTGGAATTTTAATTTGTCGCTTCATTTATGTAATTCTGGAAGGCAATATGTTAACGATATAATTAAAAAAATGTGTTGATCATGCTGTATGAGTTTAAAACGATTTGATTTCGTATTAAAACTCGGTATTGTTTGACAAAAAAACGCCAAATTTAGCAGATAATCTTCTATAAACGCGAAAACACAAGCCAGACGATTTAAAATATAATAAGTTTCATGGTTCTAATCCGGTAAGAGAGAATTTAACAAACTAGCTTAAATTTTGTAGGTTTTTTTCTATAACGAAAACGCAAGCCAGTCCACTGAAAATATGAATAGCGTTTATAGCCTGAATACTGTAAGAGGGAATCGTACGCAATTTTAGTTTGCTGGTTCCAAAATATCAAAGATATCGTTAAAATAATTAATGCTTTCGGTAAATACATCTGTATCATTTTCTAAATTTTTTCTATTCCACTTCAGCTAACTTCACGTATATACGAACGCTTACTAGCTTAGTCAGCTCGTCGATTAAACTTGTTTATATTGTATTTATATACGATTTAAAATCTCTATTTTGTTAATTAACCAAGAGTTATTTTAATACAACATTAATTTTATTAATAAATCATGGAACGTTCGTAAGTGCTCGTATACATCTAAAGTTATGTGGAGACACGTGATAAAAAAATCTAGATGTATTTACTGAACGCACTAAATGTTTTTATTAAATCAACATAACCGATAAACATCTAAAATGGAAATTATATTGTATGGCTATCAAAAAATTAGACTTCGTACTAAAACTCGGTTTTTTGGCAGGCAAAGATGTGCACAAGCCAAGTAAGTGAGTAAAGTTTGCAATTTTTCTTCAATAATTATGAAAATGTAAGCTGGGAGACTGAAAATGTAATTACATAGTTTTCATAGTCCTAATAGTGCAACAGTCAATCGTACACAATTTTAGTTTTTCCGTTCCAGAATGTCAAATATTTAGTTAAGGTTATGTTCCTAATGGATGTTCATAATGGATTAGAATTAAAACAAATTATCATATTTGACCCAAATCGAATCATTTTTCAATTTCATGCAAAAATAATGGAATACTTTCAATTAGACCTTGCACCTATTCATCTATAATTTAAACTTACACATCCCCATGATCTTTTTTGGAAATCTTCCTTCCAATTCCAAAATATAATATCGGTATGATAACCGCCAATACTAGTAAAGAATACAAAACTTAACGCAATCCCCAAATACAACAACAGACAGAACGATTTCGATTTCTGTAACGCAGATGTTGTTATGTAATAATAATTATATGCAAACTGCACATTATATTCACCTCCAGTCCAAACATAAAAAGCATCGTCGTAACGGCGATAATACTAATGCCAAGAACATCGGGCCACGGTTCGCCTAATGAATGCGATTCAATGCCGAAGAGCCATTCGCGCAATCGGCCCTCGCTCATATAATCAACGGTCGCGCTTGCCACCCGTGCACAGGTAGCCGACGCCACCAAATGCTCCAAGATATCAAGCCATATCTCGAGGAAGTATATTAAGTCACTACAATGTTTACGTTTCGATAAACTTCGTTCGGTTTGACGACAGCCACTTAATGCTACAACAAAGAGGATCGAAGTGTATAGATTACCAAGTTAACACATTCAGGTGCATTAGCATTATCCCGAACTTTTTATTTTATAGGAGTTTTATAAGTCATTAACGAGCAAACTTTTATGTTGAACTAAAAAAGCGTACGCTCGCTGTGCAAATTTGTTTTAAAAAGCAGCAGCACGCTTATTTCATATAAAAAGTTTTTTCTTCTATTATATTTTTTTCTCTTCGGAAGCTATAAACGCATCAACGTCACTACCAAACGAATTTGCTTATATGATTTATGATTAATTCCATACATATTTGCATATGTTCTCATCTTTAAAAGCTGTTATTACCTCCAAATGTAACTCCAATTGCCGTAATCGGGAGCGCAACCAATGTGCCAGCCCCTGAATACTCAGAAGCGGCTAAAGCAATCAAAACTAAGCCACCAAGGGCCCAATGCGTGCTAGCAAAACCATAACGTTCAATTGCACTCATTATTCACCTACAATCATCAAAGAAAACAAAAGAAAAATGATGAGAGATATTAATGACGTTTAATAATAATAGTAAGTATGTAATTGATCAACACAACAAACAACAACATTTAAATTGGTGATGACGAAACATGGACAAAAATATATAAATAAATATATACGTGGTGGAAAACTAATAGCTATCGATTAATAAAAGTGCGTTTTTCTTACCTAATAGTAAAATTTTCGTTTCGCAATTGTTTTCGTTAAAGTGCTTGTTATTACATCATGCACGTGACAAGTGCACTTGGAATTGTATGTCTAGCACACGGTCACGCAGTGTCAGTAATTAAATTTGTTACAATACTTACTGATCGGGTAATCGTCAATGGTGCATTGTCTGAATGGTGCCGTCGTATATGACACACGAAACGTATAGAAAAGCGCGACAGCTTTTTTCAAGCACGTGTACGGCTTTCTTTCCTGCAACTAGGGCCGCAGTGGAGCGATCGATAATTTAATGGAACGCAAGCGCTAGATTAAAATTTCCACACCCCTCGCGCAATATGCATTTTTCCACGCTTCTTTTTCTTTCTTTCATTCTTTTTATGCTAAAATATTACCATTTCAAACTGTTTTATCAATTTCCCATTAACATAAATAAATAAAAAACTGGAAAATGATGATTATATTTGCTGCGTTTACAATTCAATTATTTTTATACACAGAAATGAACTTAGACACTAAATTAACAAAAGCATTATATATTTTTATTATCCAATTTGCTGGTGGTGCTGCTGTTGGGGTAATAAGCCTGCATGATTAAGAACTGTAAATATTTGCCCACGGGAGATATTATCAGCCTCGCGTTGATATACGGGACGTTCGCCAGGTCCAAACCATGAGCTTCTCGCCAATGCAGCGCTTATTCGAAAATCCTTATAAAATGGATTTAGCAAATACGCGGGCAGTTGTTCCTCTTGTAATGAGTTTTCTAAAACAGCGCGATGACTGTATGGATTTTGAGATGACGATAACTTAACTAATATCAGAAATACAACGTAGTATTGTAACATGTCTAGAAGTAATAAAACAATCCAAGTTTAGCAATATAGCAAAATATATTACAAAAAAAACAATTTTATTACTACTGCGATAGAAACTTAAACGCTGTTAAGGACTTTCTAGATATTATATTAATTCTAATTTAAAGCCAATTTATTTAAAAAGAAAAAAAATGTAGTTCGATGTGTTATGATAATTTTAATATAAACCCAATTTATTAAAAACGAAACAAAATTACAGTACGATTTTCAACTACTGACATGGTATACTCCATAAATTTATTAAGTATATCAAAATATATTATAATTATGTTAGTATTAAACATAATTGATGTTTAATTAAAATACTAATAAGCCTGAAACATATCAAAAAATTGCAAAAAAACATTCTTTTGCCATAAATATATTAAGTATCAGTGCAAATTTAAAATATATAATTATGTTTCCTGTAACTATTGAAATATTACTAAACTAAATTAAAGGCTTAAGTGTAGCAAATATTATGATAAAGAAATATTTTTATATTTTCATTTCTGCGATAGAAACTTTAACTGTTAATAACCTACTAGTTATTATATTACGATAGTTTTAATTTAAATCCAATTTGTAAATAAAATAAAATTACGGTTTGATCTTTAACTACGGATATACTATTCAAAAATGTAATATTACCTAAGTATGTCAGTGGAAATTCAAAATATATAATTATGTTTCTTGTAACTGTTGAAATTTTGATATTAATAAGCCTCCAATAGAACAAATATTACAAAAAAAAAACATTTTTTTATTTATATTTCTTTGACAGAAACTTTTTTAATTGTTATTTCTACGAGAATTACTTTAAACCTTTAATTTAAAATTAATTTGTTAAATTTTCAACTACTGCTGATGTACTCCAGTCATACATTTATTTATTAAGTATGTCAGTCCAAATTTAAAATACTACTATATAATTATGTTTCCTGTAACTGTTGAAATATTACAATGATGTTTTGATTAAACTAAACTAAATTAAAGGCTTAAGTGTAGCAAATATTAAGATAAAGAAACATTTTATATTTTTATTACTGCGATAGAAACTTTAACTCTGTTAATAACTTACTAGCTATTATATTACGATAGTTCTAATCTAAATCCAATTTGTAAATGAAACAAAATTACGGTTCGATTTTCAACTGCTACTGATGTATGTACTACGGTCATACATTTATTATTAAGTATGTCAGTCCAAATTTAAAACATATAATTATGTTTCCTGCAACTGGCCAAATATTACAATTATGTGAAAATGGTAATAAGCTTCAAATGTAGCAAATTTTACAAGAAATACTTTTTTTATTGATTAAAATTACGGTTTTATTTTCAACTAATAAAAAATATATACTATTAATTATTTTTCCTGCATCTGTTGAAATATTGCTACAATTGATTAAAATATGTTACTAACAAGCTTCCAATATAGCAAATATTACAAATATTTATTACATTTTTTGTTTTAATTTTTGCGATAGAAACTTTAACCCTATCAAACACTTTCTAGCTATTATATTAATTTTCATTTAAAACCAATTAGTTAAAAAGGACAAAATTACGCTTTGATTTTCAACTACTACTAATATACGATAGTAATAAATTTATTAGTAAGTATGTCAGTCCAAATTTTAAATATATAATTATGTTTCCCATAACTGTTGAAATATTACAATGATGTTTGATTAAACTACTAATAGGCCCCAATCATTTCTTCGTAAAATTGTAATTTAATTGTGGAGAAAGCAAAATTTACTCAAAATAAAAAATTGATTTGTCGTGTAATTTACCTATTATTAACTTTCGTTTTCTACTATAGGTATTATATATTTTGTATGTTAAATAATTGATTAATCATTTACATTTTATTAAGAAGTAAACACTAGGAAAATATCACAGCGTGTTGTTTTGTCATTTTGCGCAGCATTACAAGGAAAGTACTAATGCGAAAGATTAATTGTATGGAGAAAATGACCATGCTTGGATTGCAAATAGCACTTCAAAATGTATGTATAAGCAGAGTTGGATGCGATTTAAATGCAAAGACGATCTTATATAATATTTAAATGGGTTTTAATGAAAATAAAATTGCGATAGAAGAAGAAGGCATTTTTTGGATGGTTGCAGCAATTAGCATTCAGTACTACTCACCTTTCACTTAAATTCGCTAAAAAAATACCAACTAGTAGATGTGTTTAGTTTTTTCTTCTTCTGTATTTATATGCACACAACAAAAAATAGCGACGGTTTTATCAGAATGCGCGATCGTATATGAACTGAAAGTATTTTTCAAAGGAGTCGTTGTTTTATCAAAAAGAAATTTTTCTTTTTTTTTCATTTGTCGATTTTAGTGGGGTGTTGTGCATCATGTGTATGTGTAATTGCACAATGCCGATGAAATGACCTTTGTGTAATATGAGCGTAATTGAGAGAGTTCTTCTTTTGCATATCACATAAAAGGAATGCTTATCGGCCTTGATTAAATTTTACAAATTATACATGTCTACAATATTTTTTTTTATTTAACAATACCTTAAAGAACATTCTCCAAAAAAATAATAAAAAAAATCTTGATTCTCAATGCAAAGAGTTCAATATCACAAAATCCACATGAAGGTTTTCTAGTCTCATGTCATACAAAATTAACTACGTATTCGTATATAAAATCACGATTCCAAACACTTTTATAAATTTATAATATCCAATTATTACAAAAATGTGTTTAATAACTTAAAAGTTCATAAATAAGCGTAATTAGTTTCGGCATTTTCTAAAATTTCATGCGCAAAACAATAATTAAACTTTGTAAACCTTGTAAATTATGTTTTTTTGATTGATTTTTACATAAAATTTCTAATTAAAAAATTATTCTACGTACGTACGTATGTAAAAAATCAATAAAATAAACTTAAAATACGAGTGAGTATGTATGTAAATGAAATAAAAACAAACCGTTTTGTGTTAAATTAATAAAACTTACGCCGCGCCACTCAAATTACATACAAATTTAATTCCCAGAAAGTTAATGGCCCATTTTACATTCTAACAAAACAGAAATAAAAATTCGCCACTATTTGATATACTTAAAAAGTAATATCAATAAAAAAACGTACGTTGCAGCAAAGTGTAACCAAATTTAAATGAAAACAGGTAATAAAGTTGCGTAATAGCGACCGTTTAATTAAAATTCAAGTTGTGTACTATGTAAACCTTCCTAGTACGTAAATTGCTAATAGAATTTACATAGTTTGAAATTTTATTTACTGTCAAAGAGTAGATTTAATATCAATCAAAGATAATAAATTTTCGATTTTCTATTATTACCGTTTTCGTAATGCCACATACATACATACATACAATATTCATTCCGCCTCGACCATCATGTAAAAATCATACATATGTAAAGTAAAAATCAATGCGCGTTAATAATTAACATGAAACTCATGTTTTTGACTTACTCCACTTTTAGATTGTTTTTAACGTATTGTAATATTTGATGCAACGCGTCCCTACTGCTAGTACCCTCAATCCATATCAACTCGAAATGGATGCCATGCGGATCCTTACGCAGCACGGCCGTACATTCTAAGAAGTTTCTCGCCATTTCGCATTCATCTATCTTCACTTTTTTATTCTTATAATATTCGTTATCGCTATCTTCACAGCCGCGTTTCTCGCCGCCACTTTGAGGGCTTCGAACATTCATTTCCGATATTAAATTGGTTGTATCTTCAATAGTATTATCGCTACTATCGGAGCTATTTAGCGTCGTAGCTCGTTCTTTCTCGCGTCGTTTTCGCCGTTGATGTGACCATGTATTCGAATTAGCTATTAAATTATACGCAATTACATTCTTACTATTTTTGATTGATTTATATGCAATCTAAAAAATGAATATATGATTAGTGATTATATCATACGTTTAACAACACGGTGAAATTACTTGAAGTTCGGTGAAGATTTGTGTCAACTCCGAGCCAATATCATGCACATCCAAATCCTTTTCTGTGATAATGTATTGTACGGGATTTTTATGCTTTGCTTTGCGCGAGGCAATTAGTGTGCTCTGCGGAACCTTCCGTAAATCTATATCAAAATACGTCCAGGCGAGTCCCCAACGTGTCGTATTCCCTTGACAAAATTCTGTTTGTTTAAAGCTGATTACGTCAGTTTCCTTTAGAAGTTTTTTTAATGGCGGTAGCGAGGATTTGTGGCCGACCATTGTGGTGAAGATGCGCACCTTATTGCTCAACGCTTTACTTTCTTTTATTAATCTTGTAACGAAATCAATTTCTCCACCTTTAATAACAACTTCGTTCATCGATGCGCAAAAGGCATTCTTCGGCCTTGTACGGGTTGCTTTACGTGACTTAAATTCGAAGATGGTTTCTTGTTGTGTCGCAAAAAATGGTGGATTGCACATACAAAAATCTATTAATTCCACGTCGCTACACGCTTTTTCTATTACGTCCTCTTTGCCAACTTTTTTCACTAAAACACAATCAATAAATAATTATGGTAATAAGCAATGGTAATTTAATGTCTCACCCGTAATTAAACACTGTAAATTATTTGCTGATATATTTCTATTTGCGTATTCCACGCTATCGTCATCGATTTCAGTGCACAACATTTTCCAGCCGTTCTTTTTCGCTGCTAAAAGGGGATATACGCAACTCGCTCCCGTTCCTATATCCAGTCCCATTATGTCATCTTTCCTGTCTGTAATTTCCATTAAATCCTCGATCCATAGTATATAATTCAGCCGTAATGGTATTGTGGGAATAAGCCGATCGAGCGGAATATCAACATCTAAATCGAAATCCTTTTTGAGGAGAGTACACGCTAATGCTCGTAACGCTGCGACATTTTTGAAATCAAGTGTGATTTTCCCATCCAAATGCTAGAATATTAAATCGGTAAAAATACGTTTTCCAACATAATTGTTATTACAAACCTGTGTTACATATTTACGAAATTCCGGATATTCTATAGCTAACTGCTTAAAATTTGGTGGCGTTTTATAGATATTTCTAGGATGCATAAACTTTTGCATCGACATTTTTCTTATTTATTAAAAGCATTAAAATGCATTAAAAGATATAACGAAACGAAAAACGTGCGAAACTAACTTTGAGGTTATTTTCGAATATTTAAACCGTTATTAAACATGATATATATACTTTCAAAAACGCAGATGTGAATATTTGGTTGCATAGTTTTAATTACTTCACAATCGCATTAACTTTTTTTTAATTTAATTTATTTTATGTAAATTATGCATTATGATAATGCAAACAAAATTTAAACAAAGTGAATATTAAATTAAACGACAATTACACGTTTATTCAATTACATTAAATGCATAATTAATAAACTTAATACATATTATTATTGTATCGGTAGTACAATGAAAATTAAAATAATGCCTTAGTACCATGTTTACCACCAATTGAATTTACTCGTTCTTTCTACCATTATTACCATTCTACAAAAGTAAATGTGTTATCAATGTTGTGAATCATACAATAAATAGACAATATAATCTATACCTCTCTAACTTTTTTTGATATTTGGCTTAAAAAGTCTAACAATGAATATTCAATTTTCATCTTCTCCCATTTTTTACTTGGTATTACCATCAATGTTGTAACTGTATTTCCAACAAACAGAACAAAGAACATAAAACTTAACACTGGGACCTGAAACGAAAGTATTTTAAGTAATAATTGAAATTTGTTGGAATTATTTCGTTAGACGTACATGCCATGTTGCTGTGGATTCATAACTCAGTTGCATTAGGGTGTAAGCATTGTATAGTTGAAAGATGTAGCCTCCAAACAGGAATGGAATGAGAAAACTTAATCCGCGCCACATCCAGGAGTGAAAACCTTCGATCGTAATATCCATATTATGGCGTTCTCCCAACGCTTTCAATCGATAGAGACAGCCGCGCTGATAACGGAATTGTAGGTATTGTACAACACCTTAAAATGATCGATATTAGTAATAAGCAATAAAGTGAAGATTTATTACTAATATACTTATATAGCTGTTGAACCACATGAACTGATTGCGAAATTGATCCCATGTTTCCATATCAGGCCAAATGAGGAGGATTCCAGCCACAACCGTGGACAAAAAGTGATGAAATCGCCACCATCCTTTAATTCTTGAGCCATTTACCTTTAAAATACTTTCACGTATGGTTAACGTGCAATAATACCAAACCAGCAAAAATATATAACTCAATTCCAAAGGTCTAAAAATAAATTTAATGGCTTTCATAACATAATTTGATTAATCACCTTTAGTCCTGTTTACCTGAATTTCATAAGCAAATTCATTATTGATAATATGAAACCGATGATGCTCAATATCAACTTAAATTTTTCATATTCATCCTTATATTTGAACTTTGCTTCCTTATTAATTATAGATACATTTACATTACCCAAAATGATTTTTAAGTAAAGGCCGTTTGATTTCGGTAATGTTTGTTCAATATTAAGCAATTTTGCTTTACGCTTTATAATACTCTCCTCTAATTCCTTGATTTTTCCAATATCTTCATTCTTTTTCAATTTCAATCTGCAACGACATTTATATACATTAAGAGTTGGCGTCTTAAGCTAAACCTATTAATTATCTTACTTGGCAATATTGTTGGATATTACGTTCATACGATACAACTGATGATAAATGCCATCTGTGCATTTTTTTTGAATATCAGATAATTCATCTAATTTTTCTAAGTATGTTTTATTTGTGCCCTAAAAGGAGAATTACGATTGTAGTGTATGTAATGAAATTGATTGTGTGAGAGAAAAAAACCGCTTGTAATGAACTAACCTCTAATTCCTTGTATTCCTTTGTTAAATCAGTCCATTCCTCAAAAATATCGGGGTTCGCAGTCATGTTTCGTACGTCTTCTGTTATACAATCAAGTTTCTAATCAAAAATATTGTGCATTATAAATTTATGTGGTGATATGATCGCAGATAGCAATAATCACTTCGACTCTATCGTATGATTTGCTCGGTTTGAACATAACCTTGAACTTTAATATTAAATTCGAGTAGGTATTGGGGGATCCACTTCTAATTTTTTAATTTCCTTTTATTTATGCATTGTTAAAACACTAATATAGATTGTAACAATTTAGATATATAAATAATTAAAATTTTTTAAAGAAAAATAGACACGTCATACACACTGATATGTTAAAGGGGCTGCATAGATTACTAATAAAATAAGTTAAACAATGTATATTTAATTTGTTTATTATTGACGTTATATCGATTTGTTGCCAGAGAAGCTAGATGACAAAAAGGGTTAATATCTATAATCTCCAAACATAATTTATTAATACAAAACATTTCTGATATTTTTTCAGATTACTCTACCCAATTCTAGATGTCGCTGCTTTCTATTGCTCTGCTCCGTATTGTTTAATACATGCAATACATTTAAAATTATGTATATCGAATGTATGCATGTAATTGCTTGTTAATTGTGTAATTAAAAAACAATTGCAATAAAAGTAAATTAGTTCACAAACAAGTCATGTTACTTTTTAACAAAAAGCCCAAACCACGATTCATAAAAATGAGTAATAAATTATTAATCATGTTTCATGATTTTGAAGGAAAACAATTTACTGATAAGATTTGTGCAAAATGACGTAATCGATAGTTTCTCGCAGAAAAAAGAAAGTGTCCGCTGTTCCGTGATGAGCATGCATGGTTTTCAACTATCTAGTTCATTTTAAACATAAAGTAGGAAAATTAAAACAGTATGCAAGTGTGCGTTAACTGCAATGTACGAAAATCGTTATTTTATCGTCAAATTTGAATAGGTTAAATAATAATACATTCAAAGAAGAAGCGCAATAAAAATCGTAAATGATTCAATATTTATTGTTTGTAAACATTCACATTTCGAGGATGGAATGACGTGAAGTTAGCAGCGGTGTTTATGTCAACTGGATATTAGGAGAAATGTGAATTTAGTCTAATAAGAGTTATTTGAGCTGTTGTTCCCGTGCTTTAGTGATGTGAAAAATCGTGAATAATGGTGTGAATGGCTATTTACATATTCAATAAACAAATTTATGTGATATTTATAAACAATGCAGTTACTATTTAGCGGAAAAGAGTGAAAAATGAGTGTATTTGGCGATTTTCAACAGGTTTGGTCACAAAGATTTCCTGACAGCGCTCTGCCCAGTGCTTGGGAGGAAGATATCAGAGCCAATTTACAAAAACATAAACAGAAAGTGAAAACATTACGTGAAGAGTTAGAGAAAGAAGAGGTATACGTTGAATACCTGGAACGCCTTTTATCCGATATTGAAGATAAGAAAAAACTCGAAAAAAAGACTGAAACAGAGGAAAATTCATCGCAAGCGAAAATAGCTGATAATTTATCTAAAGTAAATAAAACTTTTGTTTATCATTTTTATTTTTATCAGATTTGCTCATGTATGCACGTACATTAAATGAATATTTAATTTTTTCTGACAGGATAATGATGATTTAGTGCCTACAGCACCACCTTGTGAAAGTGTCGAGGGGGAAAATGCTGTTAATAAATGCATAAATGAATTGTCTGCAACGTTGGGTGCTAATAAAAATGTATCGCCGAAAAACAAATCTGACGAACAAGTCGAGCCGGAAAATCAAGATTCAAGTAGTTTCGTAACTGTTATTGAAGTAAATGGACTTAAAAATAATGTGTGTTCATCACCCATAAAACAACCACCACTGTAAGTATTGCTAATTAATTAGCAACGAGCAATTTACATATTTCTAATTTATCTAGACCGCCTGCTAAACCTAAGTTACGTTCAACGAGTTCGATAAAATCGGACAAAACGCCATCGAGAAGTGCAAGTGCGGAATCAGTTAGATCTTCCAATGAACATTTGTCTCCCACCGATGAACCCTATTACGATATTGTAGCGACGGACATTGATGAGAACCCGCTGCTGAAAAGTACGTATATGCATAAAATATGGGTTTGGCAAACTTATTGATTTTCGCTAATTAGGTGAAGGTTCAAGCACCGAAAATGTCTTCTCGAATTCAAGCACGTTACCTTTGCACGCGAAACACAGTTCGTTGCAAAATGTTGGACCCGAACCACAATCGCCCGAGCCGCAATCCAACTACGTTAATATCGAGTATTTCATTCAGTGAGTAACTAACAAACAAAGCGCGATGCAGCACTATGCGAAATTAAATATTTAATGTTTCATTTGCAGTAAAAACGCAAGTCATGATAGTGATGAAGAGGATGCTTATGATGATGAGGTGCAATTACGGCGAAATACCGACAACGGTTCGTATGCGAGTTCCAGCTCTTTGGAATCTTCTACACCTGCAACGCGCCGTAAATTCAGCCAAATTAGCTATTCCGTACGTTTTACTGTTTGTTTTCATTTGAAAAAAAATATATATATAATCGCTTCATTATATTGTTTAGGAATCAGAGAAAAATGAAGGTGAGAAATCGTCAATTTACAAAAGCATTGTGTTAAATATAATCGATAGTGAGACTAATTACGTTGAGTGGTTGCATGTGCTGCTTACAGTAAGTTTTTTTTACCGCAAATGCATCTAGGAAATATATAAATTATGCTTATTTTTAGTATATGAAAGCAATAAAAGCTACATTGGAAACCACACAGCCGGTTATTTCGGGTGCTGATTTTATGACCATTTTTTATAAAATTCCCGAGCTTCATCAGTTGCATTCCAATTTCTTGTTGAGCTTAAAGAAACACTCAAATAATTGGGATACGAGAATCGGAGAATCGTTTAAGCTGATGGTTAATGACTTGAGTAAATTTACTTTGTTTTGTTTATTAAACTGTATTATTTTTAAAGGCGAAAAACTTGGAGTTGTATGGTGCGTTTTTAAGCAATTATGGCCGAGCAGTTGATACAGCTAAGAAGTGCGGCAATGCGAATCCGCAATTTGCTGATATATCGAAAAATATCACATGTAAGCAATTATCTGGACAAACAATATCGCTGGAGGATCTTTTGCACAAACCCGTTGCGCGTGTACAAAAGAATGCATTAGTATTACATGATCTGTTAAAGTATACACCTCTCAGTTCACCTGATCATCATGCCTTATCAGAAGCTTTAGAACTCACCCAAAAGTTCTTAGATCAATTCAATATGATTCAAACGAAATCAATGTTTCCCGTAAGTGTCTCTTTGAACGATTAACCTTGATGTATTTATTTATAATTCTTTTTGAACCATAGGCTACAGACAGAGCACAACGACGTCTAGTCAAAAATTCATTTATCGTTGAGTTTGTTGATGGGAATCGGAAACTGAGACATCTGTTTCTTTTTAATGATGTGATAGCATGCGCTAAATATAAGGTAATTAAAACATTTTTCGCTTTCATTTTCACTTTGTTTTTATTATTTCGTTTTCATTTTAATTTTTTTTGCTTTTCTCCTTCCATCATAATTAGGTTTTATTTCAGTCATCTGGAAGAAATGAAAAGTATACGTTTGAGCTGAAATGGTTTATTCCCGTTGAGGATATATTTATACTGGAGGAATCAACAGCGAATCCCCATGAGGTTCCTTCCACCGATTTGGTTGCGTTAAAATCCCAGGCATCAAATGCGAGGGATCTGCTACGGCAGGAGGAAAAATCAGCTGATGATAAGGTAGAAAATTTAAAGCGTTGAATAATATTGTTATAAAACATGTATAATTATTAGAAAATACGTCTTGGTCGTGGCTGTGAAAAGATGCGTAAAAGACTGTTAGAGTTAGAAAGTCAGCTAGTATTAATTTCACCAAATTTGATGTTCCGTATAAAACATCGCACACAACAGAAGCAATATACGTTCTTTTTATCATCTGAATTTGAACGCGTTCAATGGATTGAGACGATCCATACATTACAAAAAACCAGCAAGCCGCCAGCGCCGAATGCACATTTCAGTATGCTTGAGTTGCAAACATGGATTACGGCATGCAGAACGTATTTGAAAACAAACATGGGCTCGTATTTGCTGAGGTCGGGACATGACGAAAGCCTGTTGGTGGGTGATTTACATATCACAATATTTGATTTGCAAGGACTTGAATTTGCCGCCGGTATTTACACATTGCAACGCATTTATTTTAAGACATATCATAATTATCCATTTTTTAGATGTTTACATTTGTATTGAAGTTGACTTTTATGGACATTTCTTCCGCAAGGCGAAGACTAAGATGATTTGCAATACCATGAATCCAATATGGAATGAAACATTTATCATCGACTTGGAAGGGTGCGAAAATCTACGAATACTTGTTTACCGCGATACTGGCTTGCATTCCACGTTGGTTGGTAAACATACTCAGCAATTAAGTAGACAGTGGTTGCTTCAGAATATGATTGAAAAGAAATTGAAAATTAACGGATGTGATCTACGTATTGGCTTGAAATTTATACCGTTTGAAGTATCCTTGAGACGCGTTCCAGGTAAAGGCGGACCTTTATTTGGCGAGAAAATCGCACAAACTTGCAAGTAAGTGGTTTAGTATTAAATATACACTTTGCGCTCGTAATATATAATTAAATTATTTTAAAGGCGTCAAAAACGAGACATTCCATTTATCGTTTCCGCATGTGTTCGTGAAGTGGAAAGGCGCGGAATGTCTGAAGTTGGTATTTACAGAGTGTCGGGATCCGCGTCTGATTTAGCCAAGTTGCGAAAGTCTTTCGAAACAAGTATGATTCATTCAATATCATTTCAAATATTTTTTTTATTAATCAATTTATTACAACATTTAATAGATTCCTATGAAGCGGAACAGCTTCTTAAAGAAGTAGACATACATTCCGTTACTGGTATTTTGAAGTCTTATTTAAGAGAACTGCCGGAAGCATTATTCACGGATGCGTTGTATCCACCATTATTGGAAGCATTTAATCAATGCAATGAAAATTTAACCATGCGCACGGAATTGCTGAGAGAAAATTTCAAGAAACTTCCAAAAGAGAACAAAGCGACTATACAGTTCTTACTGGATCATTTAATAAGGTAAATATTTTTGTTAAACGGTTAATGAAATGAGATCATCATGCAAGTCAAGTGTTAATTAAATAATTAAAATCATGACTAAAGCATTACTAAATTATAAGCAAATATAGATAAGACACGCATCGCAAGTCACAAGTGACTCGCACTAATATAACTTTGCGTTTTCTTTATTTATAGAATTTATCAACATGAGAATGAAAATAAAATGTCACTTCACAATTTGGCGACCGTTTTTGGTCCGACATTATTACGACCTGGTGGTAAAATGGACAGTAAACAAAAAAATCATTTAGCTTCAGAGACTGTAGATGTAATGGCACAAGCAGGTATTTTATATTGCTTTTTACAAGATATCAATTCCAATAACCGGAAGGACTGTTGATTGTGGCCTTCATTTTACCAAACGTACTATCTAGCAGTACTATTTACATATTATACAATTATATATATTTATACATATTGATATGACGTAAAAATTATTGATACAAAAAATGCTTCGTATTATTATATATTCAGTAATTTTGAAATTGTCTTGTATTATGGATGTACTTTTTAAGATTTCTATGTACCTTTGTTTCAATCAATTAACTTCCAATTAGAGTGTAGAATTAAGTTATAAATTATTTCTAATGTTTGTATAACAATCATATGATTTCATTTCCACAGTTTTGTATATATTATGTATATCCTATATTTATAATGAAAATTACTTTTGTTCATTTTGTACGTGTTATATTTGCAATGGATTTCTTATATGAATTTTAAAATGATTTGCAAATTTAATTCGTTTTATCGTTATTATTAAAAGTATTTTACAGCGTAAAATATTTTTATTTATTAATCACATTAAAACGGATTATACATATAATAATATTAAATGCGGCGCACTTTTGCGATGAATGTTCTTATTTGAAATGGTTGCAAAACAACTATCAAATCATTCAGTTTTTCTTGATTTTCACCCACATTTACCTTAATTTCTTCTTCCGCTTCATAATTAGCACCGCTTAATGGTTCCCCTAAAATCCAATCCAATCTATTTGACTGTTGTAGCCATTCATTTGCCCCTAATGTAGTTTCCTTTAACGATGTAATACTGAACGTTTTGAACATTGTCTGCAAATAAAATGATTAGAATTTATATTAACATTACCTTTTTGAAATACTCACGCTTAGATCAACTTCGGCGGTTTGCGACCAATGTGCATCCTCATCTTTCTCGTAAAAGTGCTCCAAACGAATTAACAATTCGTCGCTGGATGGTTTCGGTTCTAAACTTAAAATCCTTACATTTCCAGGTATAGTGCTTGTTTCACTCAAAATACTATAATCGTGTAATAAACCAGTGTGATTTGATACGAAAACCCACGGTGTTAATACATTTTCCTCAGCCACGTGTTTCTCCGCTTCAAGATCTGCAATAATTGAAATGATTATTATTAATATATAACCCAAAGCAAATAATATTACCATTAATAACTAGATAATGTTTTCCTCTGGCTATTAATCCAATTCCATATTGCCTTTCATTTATAGCCTCGGACACACCAAAGCCATCATCATTTAATAATCTTCTATGCATCTAAATTAAATTAAATTCATTAATAGGTCATATTGTTATTCAAACCAGCATTACCATCAACTCAATTTCGCCAGATTTCAGACTGGAACCTCCTTGTGCACGATCGTTTATAACACTAATGCGAGCATTATTATCATCTTTAATGGTTATCTTGGAAGTAATCGGGTAATAATTTCCAGCAGTTGGTTCTTCGTTGCTATAATTGAACGTTTCTCTGAAATTGATGCGTCGCTTTACCATTTCCCTACCATTCGAATCCGTGTAGAATGTATCACCTGAATCCATATTTGTTTTGAAGTATGAAATAACTTCTCTGCCTTCATTATCACTAAAAATATTCATTAACTGAATTTATTCGTATGTAGCATCAGGTTGGCACGAAAGTTTTGCATCTTTTGATATGTGCACTTTTTGTTGCATTTTTCTAAATAACATATTTACTTAATAATTTATTTTTATACATATATTGTTTTATAGCAAATTTGCTGCTCTATAAAGTGAAACTTCGTTTTTTTCAAAAAAGTGAACTTTTTTCATATTTTTTTGTAGATAATTCTCAATTCAATGTCTCACGAGCATTTTTGGACAATTTTCTTTTATGAATTCAAGCTACGCCAAAGCGCTACGGAGACGGCACGAAAAATTATCGCTGTTTGGGGCGCTAATAGTGCCAACAAAACCACAGTGCAACGTTGGTTCCCGAAATTTCGTTGCGTTTCGTTTGGCCTAGCTTGAATTCATAAAAGAAAATTGTCCGAAATTGCTCTTTTAGTATTTTGAGAATTACCTATAAAAAAGTATGAAAAGAATTACGTTTTTGAAAAAACAAAGTGTCACCTTATAAAGCTACAAATTTGCTATAGAACAGTAGAGAAAAATAAATTATTAAGAGAATATGTTATTTAAAAAAATGCGACAAAAAGTGTACATATCAAAAGAAGCAAAACTTTCGTGCCAATCTAATAGTAATTCAATGCGCTTACTCGATTGGAATCGGACCAATCAACCAATCAAATTCGACGTGATTGGAATCTTTATAGATTCGGATGATTTGCGTCGCCCACGA
>JARJDW010012665.1:0-16077 GCA_030264715.1 Adinopsis sp. GC000173
ACACAAAATTAGTATACATACAGTAGATACTCAAAATATATAAAGTCCGTTTCAAGTTTCGTAGCTTTACCTTATTAACTACCAATAAAGCATTTATTAGGGTAGACAGTACCTATTGTCTGGTAGGTACTGGAATTTATGAACATATTTCTAGAATTTTGCTAATAGGTGTGTATTCAAACTTAATAAAGAGTTTTTAGAAGGTCCTCCTCCCAAAACTACTTTAAGTAAGATAGTATTTGCATTTTAGGCGTTAAAATTCTTATTATTTTTGACGAATCCAACACCAGAAATTTAAAATTTCGCACTCGCTTTATATTATATAATTGGCAATAAAAGGATTAGAATAAAGACTTCTTGGGAATAAATATAATTGTTTATAGAATTAATCCTATCATCCTATTATATATAGGTTTTAATCTTATTCTATACAACGGAACGTGAAAAACGGGGTCGGGCAAATATATTTCAACCATTCGGTTATCATCAATTTTGTGTAACCTTATCATGAGGCTTCAAAACATCAAGGTGCACCTAAAATTTTGTCGACAGCAAGTTTTATACAATTGAATTTCTTTATTTGTCTGAAATGAGCAAATTGTATAAATATCTTCATGTTTCAGAACGCCCATTATTAATACATAACACCAAATTCGATATTCGACAATGGTTCTTGATAAGTTCTACATCACCTCTTACAATATGGATTTATAAGTGAGCAAATAGATGAAATAAGTCTGGTTAATGAACACAAATAATATCCATTGTAATTTTTAGGGAATGCTACCTACGCTTTAGCTCGCAAACGTATAATTTGCGAAAGCTTCACGAGTCTATACATTTGACGAACAATTCTGTTCAAAGTAAATACCAAAACGGCAATCGTGATCCTTGCCTGCCGCCACACAATATGTGGTTCTTGCGTGACTTCAAGCAGCATTTAGAGAATTTGGGATATCCTGATGTATACTCAAAGATTATATATCCGGGCATGAAGGAGTGTATAACCGCTGCTCTACTTACAAATATCGATCAGATATACCGCACGTCAAAGGCATTCGAATTACATGGCGCCGATTTCATGATCACGGAAGATTTTCAGCCGTGGCTAATTGAAATCAATTCCAAGCCGGCGTTGAACCCTAGCACCCCCGTCACGTCAAAACTATGCCCGGCTGTGTTGGAGGATGTAATAAAAGGTTTGTTCCACTTCAAACTAATTACAACAACTGTGATTATATGAACAATAATTAAACAAGTTGTTACACTTTTACTCGATACACACGATACAGCACGATATATGAGTCAATATTAAAAATTTCAAATTTGGAATTAGTGTAAAGTTGATGAAAGAGAAAAAATGCAATGCAATACATTAATTATAATTTAATAATTATTTTTATATTTTATATTATTTACAGTTATAGTTGATTACTCAAAAGACGTTAACGCCTCAACTGGAAATTTTGAATTAATGTACAGAGAAAAAGAAGTAAAACTACCAAATAAATTAGAAAATGCTGCTTTAATGGTGCATGGTAAACCTATAGAAAACGATTACTTTCTAACCCCAGAACAGGTTAAAGACATAGAGAACGCAGAAGATGAAAAACAACCATCTTCCGACAGTATTAATGTTATAACATCCCCCGATTATATGAAGTTTGTTGGCAAAGAGATGAAGAAAACTTTAAAACAATTATTATCTGTTATTGAGAAAGAGCGCAGTCGCCGTAAATTAATTCAAGAAAAATCAAATAAAGAAACCGAAATGGATTATTGTTGCGAAGAGATGGACAAGCTTAAATCGAACGTAAAGGAAATTCAAGAGATATTTAAACAGGAAATGATAAAAACACCTTCAACGACCATAGAAATGGCAAAATCGACACCTTCTGTTGGAAATTCCAGAGTACACACCCCGTTAAAAGAGGCGACCGATTCGGTACTAACTGTTAATGCCAAAAAGGTTGAAAACGCGCTTGATACACTAATTACTAAAAAGACTGACAGTAACACTATAAATAGTATGTTCAAAATTATTGATTCCTTGAATGTTATAAACACTTGATGATATAGATTTAAGTTTTATATACCACTTTTTACAAGTTATTTACAATAATTCATTTATATTATTATAAATAAAGTTATATACTATACTTTCTACACATTTAAAGACGTAATTCTTTGCAAATTGATAATAAAGCAGCAATAATAAACACTTACATATCGATTGCTTTGCTTTGTTCACTGTTATAGGGTTTATAGTTGTCTATAAATAATATTATTAAAATACTAAAATAGTATTGAAACTACATTTATTCAAATCATTTATTTTTCAATTATATTTATAATAAAAGGTTAATTATAAATGTATTAAGTATAATAATTTCGCACGCATTTAAACAAAAAAAATGCAATAATTTAACTCTCTTGAAATAAAAACGAAAATTTGTTTTGGTAAAAAATGAATCAAATTAATTATATGTATGTACAAATTGAGCCTTATACAAATTTTTATATTGCAGAAAATTGCAAAAAGTATCTATAATTAGTTTGTATTTAATAGCTTAATTATGTGTTGTTTATACTATATTTTTTAAATATAAATGTCTTATTGTTTATTATTAAAAATAATATAAGATTAATACACTTACAACTAAAGCACTGGCTTCAGCGAGAACGATATTTTCGGCCGTGAGTTGTTTTTCCTAAGAATTTTCTTTTGCTCTTCCTTAATTCGGCGTTCTTGCTCCTTTTTTAGCTTTTGCCTCTCTTCCTCCATTTTGCGCTGTTCTTCCACCATTGCTAAACGTTCTTCCGCCTAATGAACAAACATTAACATTAATTTTATATCAAAATTTACATCTACAATTTAAAAGACAGATGGCCTTCGGTTTACGTTTTATAATATGTTATGTAGTATTATTTTATTTAAAAGATATTGCTTTACATTTTATGCATTTTTACACACATTACTGTTTAAAAAGCAATTCCTTTTAAATATTAAAAAGAATCAATGAAAAATCGTTAACGGTAATAGTTGAGTAATGTTATTCTCAATCGGCATAAATCGTGTATCACCTGTGTTTGTATTACTTAAAATCTAATTAACCCTACAAACATTTAGAGAAAGTTATTACATATTTGTGTACTCTATACAAACATACTAGTGTATAATAAGTACATATT
Organism: Adinopsis sp. GC000173; assembly: GCA_030264715.1. NCBI lineage: Eukaryota > Metazoa > Arthropoda > Insecta > Coleoptera > Staphylinidae > Adinopsis > Adinopsis sp. GC000173. Next base: position 3,193 of record JARJDW010012665.1, read on the forward strand.
TCAATTTAGTCTAAAAATATATGATTATAAACTAATTTACTATTTTAAAATGTTCGTTGTTGGAAACGTAAAATGTATTATAAACTTGCAACAATGCCAAATGGTGATTAGATACGATACATTTTTAAATTGTTTTTTGAACGAAAATACCAAGTCTTTATATAATTAGCCATTAGGAAGATAATAATCAGATGGATTTTCGATTAACCTATAAGCCTATCCTCAATCTAGCTTATAATTTATGTAAGAAAGCATTTTTCCATTACAATATTAAAAAATATATTCAACCACTATACTCCACTCCATTAAAATCACATGAAATCGGCAATCGATATCGAAAGTTGCTCATAAAAGATTTATAGTTTTTGGTTGTTTCGTTTAATACTTCTATTATATATTTTTTTGAATTAACAATACGTTTATTGTTTACTAAAATTTTTGTTTTCTTTTTATAGTTCAACGGTAAAAAACGCAATTAATCATCTACATTGGTTATCGTTTTTTTCTGACAAAATATTCCATTGTTAATTACTTTTTGAACAGACATTTATTTTAACTTACATCTAATCTTTTTTAATTAGTCATAAGAAGGTTAAATATATGTTAATAATAAAAATAAATGTAATGTTGCTCTTACCAATTTTCTTTGTGCCTCCTCTATTTTTCGATTATTTTCAGCCATAATTCGCTCAAGTTCTTCTCGTTTACGTCGCTCCTCCTCCTATAAACATTAAATGCGTGAAATGAGGAATAAACTATTTGAATGACTGGCTCCTTATCAACCATTCATTCGACAAAACCAATCAAAAACCATCGAATAAGGTATTCAATAAACATTTTCATAATAGTAAAATAAGAAATGATAAATTCCATATACACACACATTCATTCGCATTAATTATATCAATTAAATCTATTCACGCAACAACCAAAACCAATCGGAACCAGTCATTATTAATTTTTGTATTTGGTATAAATAAAAAATACACAAACATCCTGTATTTTTAAATATATTTATGTAAATTAAAAAAATATAATATAAAATAAAAAAAATTGTTTTTAAAATAAAATATAAAAGGTAGATAATACCTGTATGATGAGGGGGGAAGGCTGCATCCCTTCTCGATAAGCAGATCTTTATAATCTCTTGATTTAGGTCTCATCAGCTCATATCCTGCGACTCTTTACCTTAATTGCTATTAGCCAAGTGGCAAATGATTTGTTAATAAATAAAAAAAAAACGAACAAAATATTGTTTTGAAGAAGTAGATATAAGTAGAGGAGTTGTAAAATAAGTTGTGGTCATAAAAATTAAAAAAGATAATACGAGATTATTCTATTCTAACCTCCGAATTATCAAACAAATAAAAAAATTAAGCATTTGAGGGAAAAGTGAGAAAAACATGTTTGAACTCATTCTTTTCTCTCTCTCGCTCTCAATTTGTAAAAATAACAACAAATGAATAAAACAATCGTTTATAAAAAAATAACGAAAACTGTCTCACATACTTCTTAATAATAAATAAACGTTAAATGGAGCTGTAATTAAAAATAAAGACAACATAATTTTAGTGTTGCTGGAAGCAACTTTGCTCTTACCTCTCTATGTTTCTCTTCCATTATTTGTTTTGCTCTACGCTTTTCCATTTCTTCCATCATTTGCCGCTCCATAATTAGTTTCGCTTCCTCTACACGTTTCGCAACCTCACGTTCGATTTCATCTTTTCGCTTCTCGAGCTCTTCTTCCACCCGTTTATTAACTAACTCCTCAATGCGCTTAGCTGTTTCTTCTTCAACTAAGCGTTGCTCGGCTTCGCGCTGTCGGCGCTGCCTTTCCATTTCAGCCAAGCGCTCGACCTCATCCATTTTACGCGTTCGTGAAGTCTTTTTATGTCGTGAACGTGTTAGGTCTATCGAACCATCACTTGTAGAGGCAGATGAAGCAGAATGCGACCGTTTTCTATAATTAATTATTACACAATTACTCATCTAAGCATTGAACATGTAATCAATCATTAAAATACCTTGATTTCGATGATCTTTCTTTCGATTTGTGCGCTTTGTACGATTTGCTGGAGCTCCTTTCCGACCTGTCCCTTGATTTACTACGTTTATGATGTTTACTCTTGTGATGCTTTCGCGGCGATTTACTTCTCGATCTCGACCGGCCCATTATCGTATTACACTAAATATAATGTCTTTTATTCAAAAGAGTGATATTGTCTGTAATAAAATATGTTAACGCGCTGAGCACCTCACTCAATAATCTATAATCAACGACATTGTCAACTGCAACTACAGCAAATTACATCTGACATGTTGGTACTGTTTGCCATTGCCACAGTAGAAACATAAAAATTCTAAATGTTACAGATTGGCCAACAAAACATATTTTTAATTTGTTTGGTTTGCTGTAAATATTAATAACTTGTTACATATTATTAATTGTTGTTAAACACGCATAGTTTTTATATTAAGATTATAGATTTTTATAATAAAATCTTAAAATAACTAGTGAATTTTATTTTTCTAATGTTGGTGAATAGATCTGTGACGTTCAACGTCAAAACAAATGTAGAGAATCAGTAGTGGATCTTGTTTAGCTATACGTTTAAATAAAATATTTATTATATAAAATACAATTATGAATATAAGAATGTAGAAAATATAAGTTCATCAACGTAATATATTATTATTTATCACTCCATTAGTTGTAAATATGTTGTGCAGTCATTTATATGAGAAAAGACCTCTCAAGAAGCCCAGAATTGGGCCTCCTGATGTCTACCCGCAAGAACCGAAACAAAAAGAAGACGAATTAACGAGTGTTAATGTAAAGCACGGATTTCCAACCAGCACACATTTGAACGACGAATTTGGAACTGCGCGAAACTGCAATGTGAACGCAAGCAAGGTAAATAAATGTCACCGCTTAAGTTTATCACATAAATTACTGTTAGATAGAGATCGTTTACTATAATGTATATGTAACATTGTTCTTAGGTTGGAGCTTTTTTTAATTCAATTATTGCGCGGAAGGAAGAACTTAGTACGTTACCAGATTCAGGCAGAAAAAAACAAATTAATACTAAAGATAATTTTTGGCCGGCAACAATTCGTACAAAAAATGCGATTGAGGCTTGGTTCAAAGATCTAGCTGGTAACAAGCCGCTGATGAGTTTATCAAAAAAGGCTCCCAATTTTAATAAAAAAGAGGAAATTTTTATGATGCTGTGCGAGTATCAAGTGCCGATGATGCGAGCAGCCTGGTTTATTAAACTAAGTTCTGCTTATACAGTTGCTGTATCCGAGGCTAAAATTAAAAAGCGTCAATTACCTGATCCTACTACCGAATGGACTGGAACGTTGCTCAAATTTCTAAAGGATCAAGTTCCTAAATTGCAAGATTATTATTCGCAGTCGGAGAAAGCTCCAAATACAACGCCCATTACTACACCAACGACCACGGCAACTATAACCGAAACCGATCAAAAAATGGCATCACGTCATTGGGTTTATTGTACACAGCTCTTAAAATACATGTCGGAGGAAGGTTTAATTGATCGCCAAGAATTATTAAATTGGATAATTGAGTTATTGGAGAAAATGCGATCGCAACCATCGGAAGATGGTATGTTAAGATTATATCTTCCATTAGCGCTGCAATACTTGGACGAATTTGTGCAATCCGAATTATTATCAAGACGTTTAGCTTACTTATGTTGCAAGAAGATGGGTTACATGTTGAATAATGTAGCAGAGAGTAATTTGATCACATCGCCGCAAAATGAGAATGTCAAGCCTGAAGCAACTACAAAAGATTCCGAAAAAGAGAAGAAAGAAGTGCCGTCAGTAAATCCGATGCAAACGACATTAATCGAATATCAAAATTGTCCGCATCACAAAGATGTTGGTAAGAAATTAATTCACAATCATTTTACAACAATAATATTATAATTAACGATTTGTATTTTAGTTCTTCAGTTAAGCTGTGTGATTCAAACCATATGTCTGGAGTGTCCCACTGCATTAGTATGGTGTGGTGCCGGTACCGGTACGGTTTGGTATGGTTCGCCACTAGATCTGCTGCCAATGCCGCCGTCAACATTACCAATGCCTGCGCGCATCGATACTACAAGCTATCGTAAACAATTGCGGCAAATGGAGAATAATATTCGTGAAAGAAGTAAAAGGGCTGAAGGGCGTTGGTGTATGGATAAATGGCAGCAATCATCAGCTGGTACAATTACGACCAGAGTTTTAGCCGCTCTAGATGCACTCGATCGACATCGATTTGATCGCATGGATACTTCAAATTCATTAGAAACATTATACACCAAGGTGATTTAATTGAACCAAATTTATTGATTACATTCATTTTTAATTTGTTTCTCGGACATTTAAATTGAAACATTATTGTTGTTAGGTGTTCCATAATCCAGAAAATGAGGATTCGGTTGTGAAATTGTTGTGCGAATGGGCAGTATCCCCCGAACGAACCGGGGAACATCGTGCCTTAGCCGTAGCCGCGCTTTTAGACAAGCGTCAATCGGATGCTGCAAACAGCACCGAACAAGAAACAAAAGAAAACGATGACAAAGACAGTAATGTCAGTTTACCAGGCGGTCCACCTTTGTTTCAATCATTGCTTATGAAGTTCTTGGACAGCGATGCTCCTGTACCCTCACCTGATGATTCACCTCAAGTAAATTTTGTTTATGTAATATCTATAGGACTTACTAAGTATAAAGTAGTATACAAGGCGTTCCAGAAATTTGGCTACGAATTTAAATAGGTAGAGAGGATCATTAGGGATCCCAATCATACTTGTACAATTTATAGATGCAAGCGCTCTTGTATGTTACGACTGCAACAAAACCATTTGAGAAGATATTTATGAATGTTTTGCATTGTTGTTTCTTTGTTTTTTTTTGATTTTGTATACATTACTAAATTCATTTTCCGAAATTTGTTACCAGGTTTTTGAACACCCTGTATTATAAATTTGTGTAAAGAAATGAATGGAATCAATATTTTTTTGTACATAATGACTTCTAAAACGAGAAATACTATTTGTTTTAGAAAAAAACGGCGTTCACAAATTTAGTCCATTTATTTGCGGAATTAATTCGCCGTGACGTTTTTTCGCATGATGCATACATGTGTACATTAATATCGCGGGGAGATTTACTAGGTCACGAGGAAGATCCGATATCCAATAATAGATTAGAGGTATACATTAATCAAATTTTTAACAAATATTTTAATAAATAATTTTTTAATAGGATCATTCTCATCCAATGGACTATGATGATTCGAAGATTGATGCAGATTTAGATAAAATCTTACAAGATATCAAAGAAGACCAACAAAATTCAATGGATATTCCGGATTCTCCGAAAGATCACGATCACTCCCATCATCCACATGTACCGACCTCGATGGGTACGGTTGCAATGGAAACCGACCACTCCGATCACAAACTTAAATCGTCACGACACTTTATTTATACTACACATTTTCCGCTTTGCCAAGACGATCCTTATAGCCAGCATGATTGCAATCAGCGTCACGTGTTGCTGTACGGGGTTGGAAAAGTGCGCGATGAGGCTAGACATACCGTCAAGAAAATGTCGAAGGAAATTTGCAAGTTATTTTCCAAGAAATTTAGCATAGATGTTGCTGAAGGGGGCAAGGTTAAGAAGCATTCACGCAACGAGTTTAATTTTGAAGCAACCACGCAAAAATGCCAAAGTTTAAGTTACTTTGACCAACACGTTGTTACTTGGCAGTGTAGCGTGACCGTAATTGAGATGTTGAATTCATTTGCGACCGGCAATTCAAACTATTTACCTGTACAAGAGCATGTTGCGTTCTTATTTGATCTCATGGAGCTTGCTCTGAATATTTATGGGTTAATCGATGTGTGCATACAAATACTTAAGGAGCTACCGGAGGTTGAGGCGCAGTTATTTAGTAAAACATCCGTTTTGATGCGCAACTACACCACGAGTTTGAGCCTGTATGTTGTGGGAGTGTTACGACGATATCATTGCTGCTTACTATGTAATTTAATGATTTCTATCGCAATTAATTAATTCAGATTAACACAATTGTATTCAATTTTAGTATCACCAGAACAAACTTCTGCAGTTTTTGAAGGATTGTGCCGCGTAGTAAAACATGTATCAAATCCAGGCGATTGCAGCTCTGCTGAACGGTGTATTTTAGCACATTTGTACGATTTATATTCGTCTTGCAACTTGCTAAAATCTAAACCGCATACAGTCGAGCCGTTCGGTAATGCATATCCGAAAATTCGTCAAGCTTTGTACACAGCCCTACAACCTGTTCCGAATAGTAGTTACGTGTACAACTCGCAGTTTATGCAAGAGGGCTTTGCAAATCCAAGAAGAGGTGGTAGAATTGAACAATCATGGGCAAGACAATTGGGTGAAAGCAGCAACAATAGGTATTTACTACAATATTTTATACTCTAAGGTAAATTTTGTTTATATTTGGCGTTTTTAGATATTCGTTTGTGACGAATGCGATTATTTTTGTGTGTCGTGAAAATGACAATGAGCGTTTGAACGATCTTGCGATAATGTGCGCTGAAATGACAGCGTGCTGTAACAATTTAGCGTCGGAGTGGCTTGGGGCGTTGCTGGCATTATGCTGTCCGATGTCTCATCCCGGTTATTACACCGATTTACATGCCCACTTAGACATACAGGACGCCAGTATTCACAACGCCCTTGCAGTATTTACTTGTATACTAATTGCACGACATTGTTTTTCTTTGGAGGATTTTGTTGGGCGTGTTGCACTACCCGGATTGTTGAAAGTAATATCTAAGATAAATGAAATGATGAAGTAGTAATTGAGTTGAATTGTAGGTGAAATCGTTGGATAATGGTGGAGGTGCAGCTGAAGGTGGAATGAGATTAACATGCCATTTATTGCTGCGATTATTCCGTACGGCTGAAGGTCCACAGCCAGGCTTGTATTCAGTCGGCTCACCACCGCTGACAGCGCCTCGACCGCCGCTAGGCGTTCGTCTAAGTTGCGATCGACATTTGTTGGCAGCAGCGCATAGAAATATACATGTTGGACCTGTTCTGGCTGTGCTAAAAGCAGTGCTAGTTGTGGGCGATGCCACAGCTAAAGAAGGCACTGAATTAAGTATTTCGCATATTCTGGGCACGAGTGATTTGCTTGGTTCGGCGGGCGGTCCATCGCTAGATCTTGCGTAAGTTTCAGCCAGATTTTAGTAGTTACTTTTGCATTTTTATTTTGCGTTCAATCGGGGGGAAAGGAGAAATTCAGAAACGAAATTTTTAATATTTATTATTTTTGTTTTCTTTCTTTTCGTTAGGGTGATTGAAATGGAAATCTGCGGCTCTAGGACGACACATAGGTTTGTCCAAATACTGGTACACTTTATACATTTGCTTTCACGTGAAGGCTGGCAGAGAATATTTTGATACATACAATCAATTCTCTGAAATATCATTCTTCTAGCCTTTATGTATGCTTTTATGCTTTTTTATTGTGTCACTGAGCTTGCACCATAGATGATTGATGATTGAATCATTTACTGAATATGTTTGTATGTAAATATTATCTCTAGGTTATATGAGCAACAAATGTTGGATATGTTTCTTCATGTCTTAATTCCTTTTCAAATGAATACAAATAATTAAGCAAAATTTTTCTATAAATATATCTAACATTTTTCTTAAATATTACCTAAAATTACACTATCATCAGTTAGAAGAGATAAAATTGACATGTCTATGTTTGTGATTGTTAAATTTATGTTTTAATTAATCTGTTTTGACTAACATATTTGTTTAGAGATGAATTCCATTTTGATAATTAGGAGAGAATTATTCAGAACCACTCTTAGAGCTTTTACGTTATTGTGGCATATGTTTACTAAAATTTAAACTAGCAATCAGTGTAAATAATGATTGAAATATTCATTTCGCTTGTAACACGTAATTTAACATTAATTAAAATACATTATTTGCAACAGGCAATCAAGTAATGGCAACACGGAAAGTACTGCATCATTGTCTGCGTTTGCTTGCCACGTGCTGAGGGAGATTTGTTCGCAGCAGTGGGTGTTGGAGCGGTGTTTATGCCACCCCGAAGAATTATGTCATCACGATAATCTATTGGATCCTATACTTTCTCATTCACAAGCGCAACGACTTTTACACATGATTTGCTATCCCGACATTAGTGCAGCTATTGATGAATTGGACCAAAAAAGTATTATTAGTCGCATTTTAGAGGTAAATGCTTAAAGTATATTTTACAACAATATTTTATGATGATTTTATGTAATTTTAGAATTTGGAATTGTGGACGTTGCGAATGTCTTGGTTAGACTTACAATTAATGTTCAAACAATTTAATTCAAATACCCCCGAATTGAGCCAATGGCTAGATACAGTTGCAAAAGCAGCTATCGATGTATTCCAATTAAGTTCCAGTAGCAGTCATTCGCAATCGGATGATAAAAAGTAATTATGACAATAATGTAATTTTGAAAATACTAATTTATATATAATTCTAATAATTCTCTAGAGCTGATTGTAAAACCAAACAGCAAGGTTCGATTTGGTTAGTAGCCCCCCTGGTTTCTAAATTACCAAGCGCTGTGCAAGGGCGCGTTTTAAAAGTAGCCGGTCAAGTTTTGGAAAACAATGGTTGGGTAAAGGAACAAAGAAGCAAGCGCAGCGCTAGTGATAATCAAAGCATATTGAGCCATCATCCCTTTTTAAGCCTAGTATTATCGTGCTTGAAAAATCAGGAGGAAGGGCAACGCGAAGGTTTATTGTCTTCACTTCAACAACAATTATCTCAATTAGTGTCTTTGGCACGGGAAGGAAATTTGACAGATATTTGTAATAATGATAGAACATTAGATGGTTTACAATTAAGATTTTCGTTGGTTGGCGGTGTCTTTGAGGCTATACAGCGTAGTATTTCAGCAACAACAGATTGGGCATTGCTTTTAGTACAATTAGTAACTAATGGATTGGTTGATTTACATACGCACAGTGATTTATTTACAACCGTCATCGATATGCTGGCGACTTTAGTGCATTCAGCTCTTGCAACTGATCAACAAGTATGTCAACTTCATTTATTTATTTAGCAATCTAACAATGATTTAATTTTAGGATGAAGGTAGGAAAATGTATCAGAATTTAATGAAGAAATTAAAGAAAGAGATTGGTGAGCGTCAGACTGCGTCGCTCCAACACATTCGTCAGCTGTTACCGTTGCCACGCATTGCGACAGAAGTGATTGCTGTGGAGCCAACCGGATGTATCACTGATAATAAAGGAAATAAAATTAGTTTTGATAGCATTGACAAAAAACATGGTTTACAAGTGTCTGACAAACAACGCGTAAGTTCTTGGGATATTTTGGAAGGTATGAAAAATCCAGCACCGCTTTCATGGGCTTGGTTTGGTGCTGTTCGTTTGGAACGACGACCGCTCGCTTGCGAAGACACACATAGATTGTTGAGATATCATACTCATAACCTTCAGAAACCTATTTCTCACTTTCTGGATCCTCCACCGCTACCTCCAGAAGATTTGGAACCAATTCCAGATAAACCTGTAAGAAATTTATTTTTAATATTGTTGCGATACTTATTATGTTTTTTATCTGCTGATATAGGCTGATACACCATCTTCAGTTGATCAGTCACCGCATAGTGCTGCATTAGGTAAGGGTCGGGGTAAAGGCCCAGGTCGTAAACCGAGGAAAATTAAGGGACCGCCTGGGCAAGTACCAGTTCAGCAGATGAATATGGGACAAACGCCTATGAATCAAAATCAGCCTGGAATTGGTAATATGGGAGTTGTACCAACTCCTAGCGCCCAAATGCAACATATAGGCTTTAGCGGAAATACGATGCAACAAACACCACAACAATTTGCTGGAAATCCAAATCAACAGCAACAATGGTATAATCAACAGCAATCGCAACAACCACAACAGCAGGGTTACTACCCGCAACAAATGTCCAATGGTATATTTTTATATCCTATAAAAGTAATACAGATACTAATTAAAAATGTTTTATTATTTTGTATTTGCAGTTAATAGTAGATTCGAAAGACCACCACAAATCAATACATCTAAACAGGCTCTATCAAATATGTTACGACAACGCCATCCCTTAAATCAATTTATGGGACCAAGCACCCCACAAACTGGACCTGGACCAATGCAACAAAGTGGCTATCCAATGCAACGACAATTCCCAAGACAACCATTACGTCAACAACATCCTGGTGCGATGCAAGCAAATCCAAATCAAGTAAAACATTTAGACTGTCTTAAATTATTAAATTATTTATTTACGATATGATTAATTGTTTTAGGGTATGTTCCAGCAGCAATATAGCAACATGCAGGGCGGTATGAATCAACAGTATGGTGGTAGTTATGGCGGTAACAATATGATGCAAGGCAATCAGCAGATGATGCAAAGCGGGCAAAATCCGGCAATGTTCCAACAAAATTTCAATCAGCGCGTACCGCAACCTGATTATAGGAATATGCAGCAAGGCAATCCGAGATCTCAGTATATGCAACAAGCACCTAATGTTACAATGAACGCAAACATGAATGCGATGAGCGGAATGGGCGGTGCACAAGGGGGACCGGCTCCTCCGTATACAAGACCGAATCAAGGTATATTTTCTATTTTATAAATTTCTTATTGTATTATATATTTAAATTGATTATTCTAGGTGTGGGCATGCAGCCAGGCGTTGGTATGCAGCAACAAAATCAATTCCAGCAACAACGGATGCGCCAACAAATGTTAGCGATGCAACAGCAACAACAGCAACAACAGCAGCAGCAGCAGCAGCAAGTACAACAGCAACAAGGCGGGCCACATGGACCACAACAGCTTGTTGCACAATTGCAACGGCAAATGAATTCTAGCCAATATTCTCATCAACCTCCTCCATATAATATGGGTTAATTAAGTACCACATATAAGTTCTTAATTTTTTTATTATAAATTTTAATTATGAGTTTTGATAACATATTTTAAAACTATTTAAATAAATTAATTTAAATGATTCGTTTTTTTTTGTATACTGTGTTCACACACATTTTATGAAAAACGGCCTCTGTGTGTATAAATCAATGCATACGTACCAAACTCGATACATAACAATAATTATATTATCATCATCTCATATTGTGAAATTAACAATAAACATTTTGTATTTGTACAAGATCAGCTGATTCAAGCCCTTCAAGCCAATTCTATCAACAGAAGAGAGAAAGAGTTACAAATGTCCGAATTTCGAGCATTTTGATTTGCACCAATTCGCATGCGACGTGAGTCGGATCTTGTGTGCGCTCCGTCGCTGCACACACATTGAATGTCTTAATTCGGCGCTCGAACGATCGTTTAACGCATTCATTTTCACCTTAACGATGTGTAAGACGTATAAGGTAAAGGGAATGCAACCACAATAAATAAATCCATTCAAAATGGGACAAATTCAAATATTGTTTGAATTAGTGCAGACATACGTTATACGTTACTATTGCAATAGAAATTAGGACGAATCATTATCGCGTGTTCAGATATTCTCGTCGAGGTGGCGCTACATCAAATTGCAATGTAAATATTTATTAATTTCATTAAATTTTAATACAATTAATCTGTTTTATTACATATTTGAAGATGTAATACATGTTTGAAGACAAATCTAATGCCAAGTGATAATAACCTAATTTTTAGGTAAACAATAACAAAACCAAAATTTCACATGCGAGTGTTAATAAATAGCAAGGGAATGAGATTTAACATCGATTTTATGTGACAGAAGCATCAAAATCGCTTTTGAATTGCGATTTTTGCTTGGAATTAAAAAACGCAGCGATTGAGTATAAAAGTTACCGGAGGAGCACTGTATTCTCAACAAGTACCTAAGAATGTTAATGGTGATATCAGTAACAGCAACGCGATACCCTCCTCCTCCGGCTCACTCGTCCACTTCGAATACGTTAGATATTTGTAGAAAATATGTTCGACAATGGTGGAACGCACGCCGATGTCCCAGTCGCTGAGCGTCGCATCGATCGGTGATACGCGCAGCATATTATCGGGAAACTTCTTGAGCATGTGATAGATTCTGGCGAAAGAGGTGATCACCCAATAGGCGTGAATCACCGTGCCGGTGTGCGATATTCGCGTATCATTCTCGTCCGCTTGACTGATTTGCACAATCGCCCGATACACCGGATCCACATTGCTACCGCTGACGAGAAAGATCGAAGCGCAAATTGGTATTATTAGATTGATAAGATGGAAAAACTTGACGTTCATTTTAATCGTATGAAAAATGACACGATATTAAAACAAGAAAAATGGTTGCTATGGTTTTCGCTTAAACACAATGAAAAATGTCTTTGCCGTTTTCGCTGATTCCAACTTTCAAGTCGATCGGACCAGTAGTATATTGGACTTCGAATCCGCCTTCTAGAAATTAGCTGATTTCGTTGGTAAATTCGCTGCGAGTAAGCTGAAAACGTATTAAAATCATTAGATGGATTAATCGTGAGTTTGATTTTAGTTGAATATCGCTTGGATCACATGCTGGGACGCTGAAAAATTGCACACAAAAAACGACCGACAGAGTTGTTGCCCAGCCATGTTGAAATTGAATGGAAAGTGAAAATGCTGCAATACAAGCGATGTTCAACCAAAATCAAACTCAGTATTAATCAATCTAATGATTTTAATATGTTTTTAGCTTACTCGCAGCGTATTTACCAACAAAATCAGCGAATTTCTCGAAGGCGGATGTTTGTATTTGGGAAGCG
>JARJDW010012666.1:0-15382 GCA_030264715.1 Adinopsis sp. GC000173
AGAACACGGTGCAAACTGTCAAAGCTGTCAAATTTGTGTGCATGGGGAATAAAAAACAGAAAAACTGCACAAATTGTGCATGTTCATGAACATTTTGGAATAAAAAACAAACCTATTGATTGGCCAACGCCTAAAATATAGGCACAGAAATAGCATTACCTAACCTGTATCTCAAGCAAAAAGTGACAAACATACATACAAGCAAATTCCAGGCGGACATGTCGCTTTATGAGATCTGTCACCCGGCCCTCGTATCTCGTTTGCAATTTTTATTAAAATTTCCCAAATATTCTATATAGGCATGCAATGCATTGCATTCAAATGGAAAATGTAACCTATTCAAATTATATGTTTATTGAGTATCTGCATTAGATGCTTAAACATTAAATTTTGGACAAATTTTCTTTGATTTTCGGTTTTTTACATCTCAGCACTTAAATATTTAAATATAAAATCGTTTGAGAAAACTAGAAGAACTGCTATTTTCTCGCATTTTTGATCGATATAGCTAAAACACGATACAAAATGCCGAAAGATAAAACAAAAATCAATGAAGAAAGTAGTCAAAAATTTTCCACCTCGCAAAGATAAATATGGTACATCCCAAAATGTAGTGTATGTGTGTAATTAAAATCAGTAGATTACAGCTTTCTGCTATTTACGAGGGACAATGTTCTCGGAACTGTCAATTAAGCTGTTATAGCCAATAGCGATTGACTTTACTTGGTTGACAGTTCCAAATATAGACACACAAAGTCCCAGTTTGGAACATTGTTCCGCAATATTGGTAATTTGCACACATAATCTTAAAGAAGCGGTGCTGCTGCGGGAGTTTGTTGATTAAATAATTACAACAAACAAATTTATCGCACATAATGAACAATAACATTTTTCGTTTTAAAATTGTATCATCGATTGAGACACTTTACGAAAGAAATATGTCGATGTCAAAGAGAAGCCCCCCGTTTAATTGAATGCCGGGTGTTGGCGGCAAGTTTCCTGAACAACGAAATTAAGACGTGTTAATTACTGTGCAACGCGGCATAATACTTTATTAACAACGCTCGAGCACTGAAACAATAAGAAAATCTAAATTAATTTTTACTATACCAAGAAAAAAAATATGTGAGAGAGTGAGATGGAAAACAATGTACGTATGTACAGTACCCCGCCGCCACCGCCGCCGAATCATATGTTTACAATGTGACGAAGCAAAGCGATCGTGGTGTTAATATAATTACGTAACAATTACGAAAGGAGGAGGCTTTATTAGAGGCAGCAGGACGCCACCGCCGCCGTCGTATCCTTCATAATAAATTGGTGCGGCGGAGCGAGTGTACGTATGTACGTACGTCGTGTGTGTATGTAAAGCATATATGTATATGGAGAATTGTTTTACTAGTAGTGGCACAAATTTCGTTCTATATTTACTTTGAAACTTAGATTATTTGTTATATAACACACATACACATATACGCACACATACCCACACACTCGAAACGATGACGGTGGTGGTGCAAATCGCCGCACCAAAATTATTCTCTAAAACATAAATTAAATGTATGTTATTATGTACTCTGTTCCAAAATATGCTTTTCTATTGTATTTAAAAGAGTCGTTTCCGATATTATTCATTGTTTCAAAACCAAGTAAATAAAATAAAGGGGACAATTACATATTGCTTAAAAATAATAATTTTTTGAAAGTAAATTTTATTTTAAAAACTGAAAACCGAATTAGACTTATTGGAAAGGAACTGAATATTATTTAGTATGTATATAAAAAAGTTTAGTTTTTACAATATTAGACCCGATAATGAATAAACAAAACGACCTGAGCAAAATTCTTCTTTCATTATTCCTGGTATTGTAATTATCTACCTCTTTTCTCCCAAATATTCTGTAAATTTTTTGTATAGCTAGCTCAAACTCTAATTGCTTAGCTCTGATGATAAATTCATGTGAAACCTACCAAACGTCGTCTAATTTATTCTAAAATTTTCTAATATCTTAAGATGGTTCACTAAGCGAAGGCAACAAAACTGTTTAATTAATATTAAAACAATTAGCAATTAATATAAGCGAATGCTAGAAAGGTGATTCTGCTTATAAAGCTTCTTAAGACTTTTAGATGTCATTTCAACCCTTTCGATGTTCGATGAAATTCACCTAATTTTGCATGACATATTAGATTAAATAGTTAGTAAATATTAACAATATGAAGAAAAACATTTTAAAAATTACAAAAATAACAATAAATATAACAAAAAGGTTATACCTATTTTGGAGCAGAGTTAGTATTGGGTGGGCGATTTTTTGCATGTGCATGATGATGCCGATGATAAATATTTGCTAATAAAACATACAACATTTTATTCTTAATACATATAAATATTTAATTATCAATCGTTGTTAAATCGGCATTCATTCATTCATAAATTTAACGAAAATGAGAGAGAGCGAGATGGTACGATTCATGCTCATTTGTTTGTTAGAATCGTGCGTTGCGCGTTTTTTTCTTCTCTCTTCTCTGTTTTCTCTTTTTTTTGTTTTTTCTTCATTCGCTAAAATTCAATCGACGGCGGCGTGCCGCTAATCGATCGATTACTTATTAACACTCATTGAGGATGGATGGATGATGGGAGAGAAAAACGCCGTGCGCGCTCCTCTCTCAAGTCGTTGGCGGCGGCAGCGTCGTCGCCTTCCTTGATTTAATTAAAATTGTGTGATTTTTAAGATTCTGTTAGGCAATCAGCGCGCGTGTCGAAAGGGGCGAACATGCCTCCCTCCCATCATCAGCATCATCATCATCATCAGCACGGTGGTGCGATTCTCTAAATGAGTGGACCGCCGTTTAATAATCAATCAGATTTAATTAAACAAGTTGAGAGAATAACGTCTCAATAGATTTTATAAAATAGATACATACAAAGGAAGGACAATCTACAAGATACTTTTTAGTATCTTCACCGAGATTTTTACAGATTAAATTTTTGAAGGGGATTTTTCTTTACGTGCGGGGAACATTTTTGACGATTTTCTTCTTTGATCTTTGAGGATTTTCCAGTAAATTTTTTATTGAAGCTAGTCATCATTGCTCGCAAATCGAGAAATATTGCATTTTTTAGTTCAATTGTTATTAAACCCTTAAACTAGTTGTTTTCTTTATCATAAAACCACACACAGTCAATGAAATTTGTGAATTAAAAGATTAGTCGAAAATATCAAACAAAGTACAAGCGTATTGTCTACAAAAAATCCATTTCTCCAGCTACACTTGGTAATTCCTCGACTCTATATAAATGTACGAAATGTATTGATTGTCCATATCAGATCTATACTCTTGCATTACAATCAAGTATTAAAGAGTATTAATATCGTGCGAAACTAATGCAAAAAATAGTGCAAACGGTAACGACTGAATAAGTGTATGATTTATTTAAATTCACAACGCAACGAATTCAGACTCTTATTTTTGCAATTTAAAACAGAAATTCTGGTGGCAAGTAAAACGTTTCATTTAATACCACCACATATAGGTATATTGCTTTAAACGTGCAGCTGTTAATTAAACGTCAAATAAAAATTGTCGGGGCTTTTTCAAACTGTGTGTTGATTTCTTGTCGTCTACACTCAGCAAAAGAATCATTAACTATATCAATATGCTTAATACCCATCACAATATGTGAAAATTAATAATCACTAACTTGATATTTCTTCTCAATGTTATCATATTACCTGTTGTGCGTATGCATTTTTTATGCATATCCAAAATAAACAATATAATCACCAACAATTCGTAGAAAAACCGCGTATTCCATTATTGTGACTGTTAAAGAAACGGAAACTTTTTTGATCATTGGATTACATTAGTTTAATTTGCTATACTTATTAAGTATCTAGTTAAAAAATCGGTTTTTTGATGATTCGGCCCTGCCTAGCTACTAGGTACCGATTTAATTGTTGTCATTATATTAAAAAATGTGTCCTTAAATATACCTTAAAACTATTAGATCACAATTTATATTAATTTTATGATTCTAAACGAAAAACACAACTTTTTTTGAGTGATTCACCGTTTACCCTCGCAATTTATTTATTTGTTGTGAAAATCGCGCGCTAAATCAATGTGCATTTTTCATATTTCTTTTGCCAACAATCGTCGTCGATATCACCAATTCGTTAGCGGCAGCAGCAGCAGCAACGTCGATTAAATTTTCAGGCTGAAAATTGTTTCTATTGCATTAATTAGCAATTGGAACGGTAGATGGCTCTCAAATGGTTAAAGCAAAGCTCTGTGCAAATTTATATTTCCCTCATGTATGCTTTGTACATAATATAAAGTACACTGTTTATATTTGCGTAGCAATATTGCCATGTGGACATAGCGCATTCAATTTTACCACTTTTTTTTCCTCATCCTCCTCCTCCTCCTCCTCCTTCCCATCCATCCATCCATCTATCCATCCATACCGTCGGTGTGTGTTCGCGCTTCGCTTTTTTGCGGCCACATCAACTTGCACAAAATTAAAAGAGCGCGCACCGCATCATTTTTTCTTCTTTTTCTTCATCTTTTTTCTACATATGATGAATTTCGGTGTGATTTTGGTGATTGCGTGTGATAGTAGGTAGCATCGATCGATCGTTTGTGTGCGAACGCCGCGCTAGCACAACAAAAGCAGCGCAGCACACGAAGAACGAGAGAAAAAACCCCCCCGACCGACGAGATGATGAAAAAAAAAAAAGAAAAAAAAAAGAAACTCGATCTATCTACTATGGTTGATGAGAACATCTACTTCCTAGTGCAAATATTGACAAAACGCTGTCCACGTACTTAGCCTGGGAAATCTTAATAAAATCAATAGCCAGCCAGCCATGATTGTAGAATAGCGAAATAATCTTCTTGAAGAGATGGGAATCCATCATCATTCATATATAACGATGATGATAGGAAAAAGAATGGAAGCGATGATGAGAGGAGTCGATGACGAGGATGCAGCAACAAACCGCGCGCTAAGTAATTGCACTAGATGGACGATATGATGGTTGGCTGATGGTGATGATGCCAAGATGACGACAACGACGATGACGCTGATGACGACGACGACGCTTTACTCATAGCCTGGCTGCTTTTTATTTTATAAATGGGGGCGCCCCCGCACAACGGTGGTTTTTGGGTGTGGTGGGCGCCGCACCACCGTCGCCCCCGCCGCCGTGTGTAACATGATCTACCCAGGGCGGGCAAACACGGAGATGGCCTTAATGGAGTAGTCGGTGCCGCTGCCTGCCTGCTGCGTTCGTTTCTGCTTTCCCCCAGCCAGCCGGCCATCACGGATTAAAATCCCCATTAAGGCAATTAAGTATAAAATACACCGCCGCCGCCGCCGCCACCGCCGCCTTCCAGTTAGATATATATATAGATTTCGCATCATAATGGCCAATTTGGATGCCTTGGGAAGCAAATGATTTACCCACCGCAAACACACACCACCGAAAATCCAAACCGATGATGGCGATGATGATGATGATGATAATAAAATTATATGTCAAAACACGTCTTCGACAAAGTCGTCGTCGTCGTGATGCAAAGCGTTTTACTACCTGGCTGCGCCAGGGGCTTGACGATTTGACGGCGGCTCTACTGTGCTGTATTATATTCATATTGTGTGTAGTATAAATTTTTTGGTGCTGCTGCTGCTGCTTCGTTCGTGTAGCTCGCCGGCCTCACTCACACTCGAAATTCAATGAATCTAAAACCAAACCAACGTACGTGTAAACAAAGTTTTCATTCAAAAAGCGTTCATTGTCATGCGTATGCTGCTGCTGTTGGCTTTTATTAAAATTAATACACGAAATTATATTTACCGTTTCGTACAAAATAATTTATTGCGTTGTAGTCAAGCAAGAGTACAGAGCATTACCAAAAAAACGTTTGGTTATAATATAATAATAATAATAATAGCGCCGCGTTGTGTGTTGGCCTTGCAACACAACATTTGAAGTTAATTAGTTGCAACTACATAGGCATATATGTATATATCGATTGCAGCCAAAAATTAACACCTGCAAAAAATAGAAATGTGCAACTACGGGTATATTAAATTAAATTATATTTAATATAATTTATTATGCCGCGGCGCTTATCGTTGACGTTGACATGAGTTGCACATTTTTATAATTAGAATAAATGCAAGTAAATTTTATGATCGTTCGAATTTAATTATTAGTTCCAACACAAGTTGAATTGCGAGATTTCAAGTGATATCGCCCCACTGGCCACTTCACACAAATTCACATCAATACCAGCAAATAATTAAAAAATAAATGTGAATTACTTTGACATTCGTGTTGCATATTTCATTATGACAACACTAATATTAGCCAAGTGTTTTCTTAATAAAAGCTAAATCTTAATTAAATCCACGCATATGATCGTTGAAATTTATAGTTAGGAGAAGATATATATGCAACACACTAATTAGATTTCTCGTCGTTGCATCTTGCATGTCTATGTATTCGAATTTAATTTGTTGCAACTTACACTTACGTGTTACTTACCTTAATTGCGAATGCTATCGTTTCAAAAAGTAACATTCAATAATAAAAAAAATACTACAATTATTTACACTAGACTATATTTCATTAATTATTTCAAAAATGTATAATATAAAATATTCAATTAGATATTTACAGCTATTTTAGATAATAGCGGGGTACAATAAAAAAACGGAATTTAATTGATATATCTTGTATTTTCAACAAAACTATTATTCAATGGAATACTAATTCTGATAAAATATTTGATGTTTTTTTCTGCTAATAAAAAATACATTTTAATTAGTGTAGTATAGGTGATATGCGTTGGTGGCACGTTAAATTAGGACTTACGAATACCTACGATACACCTTTATTATTAATGGTTGCATTCATTCGAAATTTAATTAATTACAACTCACGTCTCTATCGTAATTTATATATCGTTTAAAGAAAGAAAGTATTATTTAATGTAACGCTATACTATATGTAGTATTTGATTATTAAAAGCTTGTTTTTTTCTTCTAATGCAATCTTATCATCAGTGGCATGTAATTGGGTATCACTTCAAAGGCAAGATTATATAGTTTAACACACAAACAAGTTGTTATTCAATGCAATAATATGTAATTACAACAGACAAAACATTTTATGATTAATAAAAATATATATATAATTTTTTTCGTTCTAATAAATAATAAATCTTAATTACGCTCTTATCGTTGACGTTTAATTGGGACGTTTATGCAACATTGATAATATGGAATGTTGGTTGGTTGGTTGGTTGGTATTGGTAGCAGCTTTGACAACAACATAAATCACTAATGCCTGGATATTATAAGCAGTAGCATAACATTAATTATCCACAACATATCATAAAACATCTTAATTAAATAGACAGCAGGTAAACATGATTTTAGTCATGTTAGAAAATGCGTTATTAGAGTTGTTGTTGTTGTCACGCTTAATGTGGCGTAAAAATTCTCGATTCTAGTTTTTAACAAGCGTTTACTACTCGACTGGCAAACAGTAACTAACACGAGGGCCCCACCACACCACCAAATCGGCACAATTCATATGTACATACAACAAGAACGAACGAGTATTGTTGTTGTCGTTGTTCTACATTTACCAATTATTGTATTATTCACACATTCAGCACCGCCAATTCATTTATTCTACTACGGATAAACGGTGTGTAGTAATTAATCCAATTTTAGATCAAACCTCAAATTTTTTTCTCTCTCTGACGTTTCAACATTATTACCTACATACATGTGTGTGTGTGTGTGTGTGCTTTTTTTTTGTTATTCAAACGTTACGGTACTTAAAATGTGTAAACCTTGCAATAAATCATCGTCTCGTTTTTGCGTTTGTGGCATCATTTTTATAACGTAAATACAGTCTATTTAAAAAAGTGCTACAAATTGCATTTCTTGTTGTTGTTGATGGTAATCTATTTACGGGCACGTTTCCACTTTCAATTTTTATTATTATCTATTATTATTCTTTTTTTTCTTTGGATGGTGTGTGTGTTCACGCTGTGGTAGTGTGCTAAACGCACTGGGACGTCGTCCGGAAGTAACACACAATCCGAAACTACTTAGTGGTTTTGCGCTTTTAGTACCTTTACCTGGCGACCACCCAGCGCGTCCTTAACTCGAAAAATACCTCCAGTCTATACGAATTTCGTAACAAATTCGTCGAAACCCATCTAAAAACTACTAATTCACACGTATATTTTTATCTGTTTATATAGAGCCAGCATTTCCATCTCGCGTCGGAGAAAAATCGCCAATGCGAACGCCTCACCAAATTGGAGGAGCAGTTTAAAAGCTTAAGCATAAACACAAGCAGGTAATTGAGTACATAGACTGAGAGAGATAGCGAGTGCGTTTTTTTTCTTCCCAGCTAGCTGTATGTATGTGTGTATGTGGATGTGTGAGCTTATAAACTTTGTAGCATGTCTGGGGTGAAGTCTTTGAACATCGAGTGTATGTAATGTGGCTAATAAATACACGACATATGAGGCGTGGTTCCCATCCACCACAATGTCTGTACTACGTGCACATAATTCACGTTGGTGTAATTTTCTCGCGCGCGCGGCGGCGGACGCCTTGTCTTGTTTACATTTGTCGGGGGGAAATATGGAGCGTGATAAGGCATGATCTCGGCTGCGCTATCTCTAAGGGAATTGTCCACATTATATCCACACTCACACACTCTCTCACACACACACTAACACTAATACTAACACAGGAAACAGGCTACAAAAAAATATTTTCTATTGCAGAGCGGCGGCGTTAAGACAAAAAGGGGTGGCGCGGCTCGTTTTATACAATTAACACCAACACACACACACATACAATATAATAAATATTATCAATGTATACGCTGCGCTTTTTTCTCATCCTCGAACATATTTCTACTTACGTAAATTTGACAATTCTTCATGCGTTGAACTGTGTTAAATATCATAGGTGAGTACAGTTGCGCAAGCCGCAAACTGAACAAAGGAGGTCATCTCATTTGCATAAGGGTTGTCAAATTTACCTGAGTTTAGATTAGTGTTCTATCTCGGCTTTTATGGCGATGCGTGAATTGCGTAGGAAATATAGGCTTAACGCAGTAAAAGTACAGTAAAAACATCAAAATTTATGCAATTGAACATAATTTTTTATGAGTTTTCTACGCAATTCATGTTTCGACGTATTTCAGAATATGTCAGGATCAATTTAATTTCAGAAAGAAGCTCGAATGTATTTCAGAATAATCAAATGTATTTTGAGATTTAATGTATGCTCTGAAATTCATAGATAACCACACTCTGAATTACTGATTCTGAAATGAATGTGACGCACTCTGGAATAAAAACACAGCTCATGCAATTCATATATAGTTCAATTGCTTTAAAACATGTGTAGTAGATTCGAGTAGATATATTTTCTAATTGTCGTATTGAGGGAGGGAGGGAGGGGACATTGCTGCACCTTTCTAAATACATAACTAAACTCATCATAATATGCATAGGATGTATCTTTGCTGTATCTTGATGTGGTGTGGTGTGAACTGCCACGGCCAATTCAAATAATACCATATATCACATATATCATACAGATTGTATGTACGACGCTAATCGTATATATTGTAACATGTGTTAGATCGGAGGATAACATCTCGTTGCCGTCCACTTCGCTCATCGAGGATAGTAATGGTGGTAATGCACGGCAGGTGATTGAGCTGGAAAGGGATACGCTGATGTTGCGACGCGAGCTGCAGGAATCGCGCGCGAAGAAGGAGGAGGCCGATCAGAAGATCATACAGTAAGCGCGCCTATTGCATTTTTTTCCTCTCTCTGTATTATTATTGTAGATATTATATATACACACATATACAGTACACGTATCTAACCACCTCGTTTCTATGTCATTGACATGAGCAAATACTACACGAGGAGAGGAGAGAAAAAAGCGAAGAGAAACACACGTTTTTCGTCGTTATCTTGATGTTTTTATTAGCATGGAAACATTTATACGTTTCTGATCGCGCTGTTATCTCCTTGTCGTCTCCTTTTTTATGCACACGCGCTGTTATCATCATATTGTTTGTCTTGCTGTTGCTCATCAAGGTTGAAATTTATGTGATGTACGTATGTATGTATGTATGGTTTTTTTTTTCTGTGGTTTAGATTAGAACGCCAGCTCAGCACGCTCCGTCCGAAGGAATTGATGCTACTACAACACAATAGCAATTCGGAGGCATCCGACGATGGAATAAGGACAAGTTTCTCAGCTGCCATAGAATCGCTGTCGCAGCCACCTTCATCATCATCATCAACGATAGCGACGACAACGACGACTCCGCATCGAATCACACTATCGGGCCCGGTCACGGATTTATAATACTGAGAGATATGATATGATTATACGCCGCCGCCAACAACGAATAATAAAAAGGCTAAAATTAATAATGCAGGGTTAATAATATTAATAATAATAATAATAATAATAATCACAATATTTAGCAATTAATTAAATAATTACTACATTTGACACAGAGCGCAATCGAACAACAAACAAACAAACATACAAACAAACAAACAAACAAACAACACGTATTTTTAGCTCAATGATATATATAGTTTAGATCTGAAAGTTTGTGTCAAACAAGCAACAAACATGAGAGATATTTTAGTGATTAAACAAATAATACACATTCATATCGGACGTTCATTAAAACGATTAAAACACAATTTGCAGAAATGATTAAACTAGTTTTTAGTTTTCGAAATGCATGCAGTTGTTGATGCAAATTTGTACTCGTAGGCAACGTTAACGTTATAACGATATAACGTTAAATGAAATATATTATGAACGTCATGTATATTTTTTTAGAGTAATCAGAACAATACAATCTGTGATAGCATTATTTTCATATAAAATAATAGAAAAACTCTGCTTTAAGACGATGTGGCCTTAAGTTTGAAAATCGTAAAAATATTTTGAAAAAAAAAATGAAACAATTATACATACGAATAATAATGATGAATGAATTAAAATCAAACAAGACGAATTTATTTATTAAATTTTAGATTCACGTAAGCGAGCTTAATAATGAAACAACATATTCCATATTTAATAATGTTTGCTTCTAGTTAATATATTATAGTTTAAAACTAACTATTTTTATAAGTTTTTCTCTCTTTCTCTTTCTCTTTCTTTCTTTCTTTTTTTTACTACATATTATTATAATGTTAAATATTTATACATAAAATAATACTGATGACTGACATTCCATTAAAGTAAAATGTAATAAATGATGCGCGGGGTTGGTTATTTTTGTTTGACCATTCCATCGGCCAATGGCCATATATCCATGCATCCATCTATCTATCCATGTGTTCCCGTGTCGCATAACGCTGGAATAATATTTATGTGAATATTCGCACTTGTCCCAACAGGAGGATAATGGGCGAACGGTGTCGATCCGTTGTGTTCCACACTCCTCTTGCTTACATTTGCGGTTATTAGAAGTGAATTCCCTTATTGATAAGCTGTTGTGTGTTTAAGCGGCCAGGATTAACGCAGACATTCCTCTAATATATACTAACACCAAATATGTTTGCATAAAGATGCAAATAATCCGTCGTCATGTGGGATTGCTAATTGGGAATAATGGCCAGCCATGGCATGGCAGTGGAGCGGGTGAGGTGAGGTGAGGTGAGGTTAGAATATATAGATGATATTCGGTCATCGGTATGCCTTCACCGCACATTGCTCTCAATAGAAAAATATATTACACACAATATACGAATCGAATTATGTGTGTGTGGTGGTGGATTTATTGTATTCTATAATTGATTGAGTATGTACGTATGTGAACTCTTTTCGAACCCTTCACATTCAATTTCATAATTATAGGGTAAGGTGTATTAAATTATGAACAAATTATGCCGCAATAGAGCGTGTCATGTGCTGCGGTCACGTGCCGTTCCATTTCCTGTTGGATGTCACTTAAATGACCGGAAGCCGAAGACGACCGTCGCGCGGCACCGTCCACCACTTTTACAACACATTTTCATCGGCTTTCCCACGGAAACTGAAAATGATGATGATGATACTTGCGTGCGCAAAATTTCATTCTTTTTTACGTTTTTCAACCCCTATATTTTCTTTACTAAATTGATAAATTTCTAAATTTTACATCAGACATTCAATCAAAAATTATTCTCCAATTCACATGATTTTTGTAGTGATTATTAATGATTAACTTAGGTTTTTATTTCGACATCTTCATGTGTTATTACATTTTGAATGGATTTTTCTTTGCATGCTGAAAGTTTTGCAATTCTTGTCCGATTCTTCCATAAAAAATGTGATCGGTAATAAAAATGAGAATACAATTCATCTCGTTTTTCGAACAATGTAGATAAAATTTTTTAAATATTTTGATGGAAAATAGTATAAATCAATAATGAAGAAAATTGCAACATTTTCCAAAGCAAAGAAAAATGCAAGAAAGGAAACTGTTCATTAAATATTACTACAGTAGTCACATGGAATAGAAATTCTAGTAAAATTTTTTTTTTAATTTCTATTCTAGTAATATTTTATGACCAGTTTACTTTTTTGCCATCATCTTAAACATTTTTTATACTCTTGATTACTCCGCAAGATAATATATCTTTTTGAAGTAATCAAGAATATAAGTTGTTCTATTTATTTATTTAATAGAGTTTGCCACGTAAATGCAGCTAATATGATCAATTTTATGTCACATTGATAATTAGATTTTAGAGTAAATTGAGTTGCATAGATTATCTTTGTTTATAGTTGAAATATAATAGTAGAAAAATCATTATTTATTATTGCAGGTTCAATATATGTTACTTGATGGAATATTTTGTTCCTACACCCTCATCATCATCTTTTCCATAGTTTGCTACAAAACTTGTTGTTTGGGGAAACTTGCCCGCGATTGCAAATTCGAACTTTTGATCGGCTGTTGTGGCGGTTGGTGGTGGTTGCGCGGGGGGGATGGCAGCAAATTTCCGCCAAACATTAAGTTTTGATTCAATCTTGACCATACATGACTTATCTTGGCTGAAGTTTGCGCCCGCAAAGTTTTAAACTTCTCTCCCCCATTCCCCCGCCACGCCATTCAAGATTAGTAGGCGACTTGTGCGAATATCGCTTTTTGATAATTAAAATGCGAACGCAAACATTGCAGAAAAAAAGTTGCTGTTTGTGTAGCGCGGTGCGAAATAGATGCAGTGGTGCGGTGCTGGTGGTGGTGGTGGTGGTGGTGGTGGTTGTAGGTGGTGGAAAACGCGACTATCACGTATATAACACGAATTATGAATTTAATTTCCCTTCGTTATAATTAAAGAAGTGGATGATGGCGTATAGCATATATATGTATGTATATATATATATATATACAATGTCGGAGATCGATTAATTTATGAGCGTAGTAAATCATAGGACTCTTGACTTGTTATAGTCCCCATGTACACATATCTCTTGTGCTATTGGCATATAATAAACGAGCGCTCTACGAACTATGGCTGGTTGGTGTGCGCTGAAAATCGATTGTGTCAACAGCATTCAGTTCAGTCTGTGTGTGTGTTGCCTGAAAACAAAATCCAAGGACGATACTTTTAGCTGAAAAATATGGCTGAGAAACAACGTTCATTGGCCGTGTGTGCGCGATTTTCTCCTCTCTAGCGTTTAGTTTAGGTTGCTGCTGGCTGCTGGTGGTGCTATGCTTTTTTTTCTGCGCCTCGTCGTCATCGTCATCCTTATTACATCGTCATCGTTGTCTGCCTCTTGCCATTTAACCATTTAACCATTTAACACTGGAACGCAATATCGGCTCAAAGGTGTTTTGTTCCAGGATATTGAACCATTAACGCGAATATGTCATTTTTTTACCACCTTAATGAACTATTAAGGTGTTTATTTTTTAAAGTCATTTTCCTCCGCCGCACATACAAAAAACAAAGGTAAATATTTAAAGTCGATAGTCGGTGATCTCTTCCTCTCTATATTTTGATCAGCAATCTCTCTGTCTATAGACATTTCTTGCAGTGTTTGCTTTAATATTTTTCATAAAATTGAGATTACATGGATTCAGTACGTTAGTGCTATTGTAAATATTATTATAGCAATTGCATCTTTATTATGATGTGCTCTATACTACCTATACTATGGCATGCAGGCATCGATAAATGATTTTTTCAATTTGCCGTCTTCTGTGTATCAGCACATGTATTATTGTGCATTAATGCCTTCAATACTATACGCGCTATCATCACATCACATCATATCGACAAAGATGCGAAAAAGATGTGTTAATGTATTTTTATAAACACACACACACACACACATTTCATATCTCCCTAAAAACCGACGACTACGACGTTAGTTAACACCTTACAACTTGGGTGGTCGAAGGGTTTTTAAACAAATATTTAACATTTTAATTTCACCTGAGCTCATATAAAGACAATGTTTCCAACTAGGCTATTTGTTTGCTTAGCGCGGCGCGCTTTTCCTTTCATATTTCAGGCAGAGGAGGCTCTTGAACAAACGCGATGCTCCTCGATGACTTTACCAAATAATCGATCGCGCTCACCATCAACATCACCATCACCATCGCACCAAAAATCGTTTTCGTCGTCCTCGCCTTTATATTCCCAAATCATTGTTTGTGTTTGACGAAACTATTATTGCGTCGATTATACACTACCTACTCTACACTACACTCCTCATCCTCAACCGATGAATGCCACCACACGGCGATTTAGCCTAATTTGCGTTCTTATATTATACCAGCTATTTATTTAGATAATTAATTGCGATTTGCATGAATCGACAATAAATCAACACTCATTCCACTTCTAACACAGATGGCGCTTTCAATTTAATAAATCTCTAATTAATTAAATTATCTTTTTAATGCCAATCAATTCATTTTGTTCGATGCAACTCTATATACACCGTAAGCAACATTGATAATTAATAAATATATAATGTCTTATTATTAGAGTATATTGTTGAATGTGCGCTTGTGAATTTGGTAGCATTTTTTCATCAAGACAAACGTCGTCAATTATTATATTTTCATTTTCAATAACATATTAGGTTTGTTTTTTATTCCAAAATGTTCATGAACATGCACAATTTGTGCAGTTTGTCTGTTTTTTATTCGCCATTCACACAAATTTGACAGCTTTGACAGTTTGCACCGTGTTTTTTATTCCCCTCGTTTTTGCAAAGTTCAGCTATGTTCATAAACATTGTGCACACATTCGAGAATAGGTGCAGCTTTTTACACATGTGCAGTAT
>JARJDW010012672.1:0-12516 GCA_030264715.1 Adinopsis sp. GC000173
AATTTAACAATATCCTGTGATTGGTTCTTTATTAATACACTTTATATTTTAATGATAATCACAAAACTAACAAACCAATCAAATTCATTTACATTTGGCATCTGAACTAAAACCTGTATTTCGCAGTTAATTGCTGAATTTTGGAAATTTTTATAGTAATACTCCGTCTACAAGTTGGAATATAAACAATTGTATTGGTCAGGAATGTTTATTACTCGATATATAAATAACCATTGTCTATTTTCTTGAAAACTTTAAAAAGAGCACTTTTATATGAACAAAACACTTAGAATATTTTAGCATTCATTGCATTCCGCATCTTCTAACTTGCAATTATAATTATATTTGATATGTCATGCCTAATCTTTAAATAAATTGATTGCAGTATTTTGTTTTATTAAATAAACATTACTCAAAACGTCAAGCTTAATCATTTAAAAGCGTTTTAATAAAATCTCTACTAAAGTAATATTATCATATTACTAAACGTACGTAGAACACAAAATGACTTCAACGCCAATTCTTGTTCATATTTAAAACAAGTGTTGTTTATGAGTTTCTATGGTTAAATAACAATAATAAAGCAATAATATGTTAAAAATGTTAATTAATAAATATTATTTGCAAATTATACTATTAGAAAATTATTACAAAAATTGTTTATTAGGAGTATTATGTTTTTATTAACCGCATCAAATTTAATTATAATTATTAATATAAATTACGTCTCCAATGTAATTTGCAATAAAAAATTCAATGTTGCAATTAAAACGAATTTCCATAAAAATCATTAGCTACACATTCACTAAATACTATAAACCGAAATGAAAGCAGCTAATTTTCAGATAATATTAATCTCAACTTAAATACTATCAATTATTATTATATATTATTTCATTAAAAATGATTTAAACTAGAAACCAATAGTCGCTTAATTAAAGCACTTTATTCGCGTTCTGATTTATTTGAATTGTCTTTTAATTTTTTTTTTGTATCGCATAACAGTACTGATTGTTAAAACTGTTTATAAATCATAATTATTGTGATTTCTCTAATAAGTTCAGAAATGACTCAATTAGAATATCGAATGAAAAAAAAGTAAGGTAAATAAATGGCAAAAGATAATTAAAAGTTTTTGATTCGATTGCTGCTAGCAGCATAAAGTATCAATTTATTAAATCACTCCGGTACAATGCCTTCCAAAAACAGGAAATTTCACCCATTTTTTGTTTGTTATTTTATAAAGTTTTATACAAAACACCAAACAAGAACAACGTCATGAAAAAAGTGTAGTGTTTTGATTGTCTTTCACACAGATTGGAAAAAATTGAAAGGTGTATTGCATTGTTTCTATGGTGTGAATGTAAACTATAATTGAAAATTGAAAACAAAACGTAGACGAAGAAAAAAACTACGTTGAGCTAATAGTTTTCTAGTTAATGATAAATGCAACAGGAAATTTTTGCCAATCTATCATTTATTTTATTTAATAATAATGGAAAGATGATTGGATGGAATTAA
Organism: Adinopsis sp. GC000173; assembly: GCA_030264715.1. NCBI lineage: Eukaryota > Metazoa > Arthropoda > Insecta > Coleoptera > Staphylinidae > Adinopsis > Adinopsis sp. GC000173. The sequence goes on from JARJDW010012672.1 coordinate 1,522, forward strand.
TTACGTTTTATATAATTATACTTTTAGAAATCTGTTTTGTATCTATGGCTAGGATTCGCGTAGATACTTAGATAAAAGTATGAATTTGTAGAATGACGATGAGAAATTATCTTCGAAATAATTTGCACAGTTTGGAATGCGAAATATTGATTTTTTTTCTTCATCAGCTTGATTGCAAAATATTATTATATAATTGCATTCACAAATTTATATTACACTGAAGAGTAAAACAATTTACAGCATTTTTTAATTAACTTTATTAAATTGGAATTTAATTTTTATATAATCTTTAATGATTTTGTGTTGTAAATTAGCGCAAGTAATTCGTTTTAATTAGAAAACAATTATAAATATTTAATGTTTATAAAAAAATAAGCTAAAAACACAATTTATGATAAAATAACAATATATAAACATAAGTATTTACCTACTTTTTTTATGTTAGTAAATACACTTTATTTTTATACAAAACATTTATTTTTCATAAATTTTGCACACTTAAATTTTATTTTGTTTGTTAAGGATACTTGACAGTTTTTTTTATAGACCAACAGTAAATATTTTATACGTTTTCGATACATTTCATTTATGTGTGTATTACAAGGTTGCAAAAATTTTGATGTATTCCTTTAAAATTTTGAATTCCAAGAGCCGTGTAAACAATGGTAATTGATGTAAATCAAGTTGTATTTCTTAAATAATAAAAGCAATTAGAGGCGGGCAATTATAATTTAATTTCTGAGTTAGTAGGTATCATTGAATATGTATAAATATTCATAAATAGGAGGCGATTTTAATTATCTACATTAGTTTCCAAACGTTTTAAATTCACGATACTCTTTTTGATTTAAGTTTTACTCTATTTTCGTGCTTTATTTTATATATATTTTACGGCGCATTTTCAAAAATTTCGCAGCGAACACTTTGGGCAACATTAACATGCAAAATAACTACGAGTCCTTTACGTAAATGTTTTAAGTATTCTGATCTATTAATAAAGAGTCGACTTTATACAAGATATATCGATGTTAAAAGGGAGTATTATAAAACATTTGTTGTAATGTAAACAATGTAACTACAGTAGCAAATATGAAGATGCAAAATGCAGTCTGCATTAACAACAACATTTCTGTCATAACTGCAGTTTGTCAATACTGGTTTTATACACATATTTTATTATAATAATTAACTTTAAATGCACTTTATACAGGAATAAATGCTAAATTTACACACAAAATGAGCGTTACAAAGTAAATGTTTAAGATATTAGTACAAAGTAATACTTTATTCAACGATAGAAATAAACCGATGATTTTTTTTACAAATTAAATTTAAGTTAAATTTCCTTACATTTTTTATGTTTTACACCTTTTGATCATAAAAAAACTGTAGCCTCTTACATAAAGCGCCTGCATTTAAAACAAGCAAAATGCCAACAACAAAACATAATGTTATCGATGCATTAAACGAATTTGGTAGATGTATGAACTTTAAACCTAACATTGACACACAAAAAATTAATTAGCAAAACTGTGAGAAAACATCCATCCGTTGTGTTCGATGCGCTCGAATCAGAATTTCCACCCATGCCTATAGTCAATTTGTAATGCGGGGGGAAAGGGCGCATTATAGGAATATGTCAAACTATTTTAATAATTCCACAGTCACTGACCTATGGAACACATTTTTCCATCACAGCGCCATTAAACTCTAAACTGCAATATCAATAAAACAATCATTTAACAAAAGTTTTTTAATCAATTTCGCCATTACGACGCGCGCGCGTCGTCAGCCTCAGCCTCCCATCCCATCCCATCCCATCGCAATCGCGTGTTATTTTTGCATATAATTTTTGATACCAACAACTTCAATTGATATTAAATGCCGTTATATATCTATCTCTCGCAACGTATGCAATAAACAAAAAATGACGTAACAAGCCTCAACAACTTTGTCCTTCAATTGCATTCATCGAGTTATTAGCGCAACACAACAAACAAAGAGATCTTAAAATACGATATATATATACTCCTATTTATTATGGATATATAATATACATTTACGCGCACATTCATATTTTATGCGTAAAAGTGCTATAATGATTTTTTTTTCGGGTGGATGATAAATGAATGCTTTTTTACATCACACCAACCAACACATAATGTACAAATTGCGCCGTTTCGCATAAGAAAAAAGAATTATTATGCTTACGTTTTCGTTTCGTCGCGAACTTTTTTTATTTATATACAGCACGTCGCCAAATTACGACACACATCTATCATTAATGCATTTCATCTGAAAGTAGTAAGTAGTATGGCTGCTTGCTGCTTTTTATTGCTGAATTTATAATCGTCGCAATGCAGCAGGTAAGTACAAAGCATTTGCATTACGTTCGATTTTATCATCAGCTGTTTGCTAAGAGAACTAAGATATTTTTGTTATGGGAAAAATATTGAAGATTTTTTTCATCTATAAAGATGCGAATTTTTAATCAAATTCTAAAATTATAAACGCTGATAAATATTATTTATAATTTATATTTAATTTTCTTTTTAATGGGACATTTACTTCTGTTCAACTTGCTGAAATGCATTTAGATTTTTTTATAAAAGCAAAGGTTTGAAGTGTTGTTACATTAAAATTTGCTACCAAACTTGATGTTCATTTTAATAACAATCTAGTTTGGTTTTAATCATAAAACGGAAATATTAAAAAATGATAAACAAATACCTGTTTTTTCCATTATAATAACAAATTTCCATAAACACTTTAAATATTATATAACCAAAAAAATAAAATTTATTGTTTTGATGATTTGCTCAATAAAGATATCGGCTGTACACAAATTCTTTATATAGGAGATAATTTTTTTTGATTGTTAATAATTTTATTGCGCTGTTGAAACGAAAGCTTTATAATTATAATATTAATAGTCATCTTTTTTATATTCCATGTATAATTGAATTAAATTTTTACGTTATTTTTATTATACAATCGATTTATTTCGCTCGCTGATAATTTTCGTAGGTAATTAATATTTTCGTGTATGTAAAATGCATTCATTCATTTAGCGCTGTTAAAGCAATTTTTCAGCCATAAATCATAAAATAATGTTACCTGCTGCTATATGTATAATATTACCTGATGGAAAAATTCCAACAACATTTTCGATAATTACTACTAATTTTGTAGACATATTAAATACATATAAATATCTATAATATTGATATTGTGCATCATAACAATTTTATTTTGGTTTTTTTTCAAGCTAGTAGTAATAGGAATAATTTAAAATATCGAAAATTTTATTGGCGTTATTTATGTGTGTATATAGTGTGAAGAAATTGATTATTACATAAGTTGATTGATGATTTGGTGAAATTTTTCAAAATTCATCCAATTAGTATTCACTAATCGAATTAAATTTTTGGTGTCAAGTTAAACGTTTTTCGAATCGTTAGAATTATTATTAATATCTCTGCCAGCGCAATTATTTTAGTTTCGCTTTTAAGAACGATAAAACTTTATTAAATAAATCATGGTGATAATTATACTTTTCTAAGATTTTGTAACAGCTTTAGAAATTGCATTTTTGCTATAATACAATCATCCGCGGCTGTACGCTTGCTTTATTATTGGATTTTTAAGCGAATTATATGAATTATTAATTTTTCTAAATATAAAATTGCCAATATTTTAAGCATCTAATTAAAATGAATGAAAACTTTTCCAGCCAAGTATCATAATAACGATAAAACTTTATTATATAAATCACAATAATTGCGTTTTGACTAATTTTTCCACGCGCATATTTACATGCACCTAACAATAGATCTTAAATTAATTTAATTAATTGCCTCTTATTACGACGTAGTAATAATAATATGTACAAAATATTTTTAGGAAAAAAAAACTACCATAATGTCCAAACGCACAGACAATTAATAATGTTGTGTTCTAGAAAAGCGAAAGTTTTTATACACACACACAAACACACACACACACACACACAAGGCGTCTTAAATCACTCATTTTCTAGCGTAATTAGAGACATTATCCCCAAATGGGTTTTTAGGTAAATTAATTTAATCCTGTTAAATTATGTTTAATTATATTTTATTGTCAATTTGTGCAACATAATAACGAAGCAGTAAATTGCCCACTTTATATTTTAACCATTTTCAATAAACGTTCTTTTTTTGCATAATTAATAATTTAAATACTCCCAACGCACGTTAATATTTGCTGTGCGATCGAGGAGTATACGAAATAATCTAATTATTTCTAAAAGCAAGAAAACAAAATTAATTCGATGCTGCTTAATTTATTGATATTTTTAATTATTTATTCAATGTAACGTTAGATAATCTTCAATATAAAAGATTCATAAAATCCATGAAAGCAGGTACATCATAACAATTTTGTTTTACTTTTTTAAGCACAATAGTAGTAATAGGAATAATTTAAAATATAAACATTTTATTTTGGCAAGGAAACAAAATTAAGTCGATGCTTAATTTATTGATATTACGTAACGTTTGATAATCTTCAATATAAAAGATTCATGAAATCTATAAGTAAGTACCTACGTTGAATAAGCATTCTCACAATTTAATTCCACTGCATAAATTATTATCGAATGTATTGTCATTAAATATATGTCGGTTTAATTTGATTCCAATTATGTCTTCAACAACAACGTCACATGCGCTTTTTTACAAAAAAAAAACCATATAATTGTTAGGTGTTAAATAATCGATATCATAACTCGCAGGCAGCAAAGTTGTGTTTGTTACTCTCTTCATATATGTAGTTTACATACATGTATGTATATATGTATAATATGTATGTAAGTACATGTACATGTTTTTCCATAAAACATTTACCAGTTTTTTTTTTATAATAGACAATGTATTACGATGCGGGTGGAATAAATCAAAAAGGTCATTGTCTTATTTTCTAATAGTTATAGTTGGCTACTGGATTTTTAATGGAAATTTATGATTTTGTTATATTTGAATGGATATATCGAAATCTATCTGTCATTATTATTATTTATGTTACTTTATGAGCCGCACCATCGATTTATCATTCATATTCGCTGCAAAAATATTCAGGATTTTTCAATTAGGAAAAACAACTTACAAAACATTTAATCTTTAATGGCTTGAAGCATTTTATATAAATATTTAGAGCTCACTGTCAACTAGAAAATTGTTTCTTACCCCGCTAATTCTTATTAATATTTAAATATATTTTACTTAAGATATTGGAGTAATTTGTATTAGAAAAGTTTTAGTTATTTCGTTTTAAATATTTTGCTTTTCCTGATAGAGAAAAAATGTCGCTACTTACCGTGGAATAGTTTAAAAATTAAATCTTAACCATTTTAACATAGATTCTTCCTGGCTTTACTTACTGTACTTTCACCAGATAATAATCCCAACAATTTTAAAATTAGTAGTAGAAACTTTAATTACAAAATTAAAAGTACATATAAAATAATTAAATGGGAATTATTAAAATTAAATATACAGAAAGAAAAAACATGTACGAATGCGCTGATGTTAACGAAACTGTTCATAAATAGTTGGGAAAGTTACAAATTCTTCTTTCCCAATTATTAAAAAATTAAAAATTACTAGTAGTCATCGTCATCTACAAACTTAGCTAAAATTTTAATGTAAAAAAAATTAATCTTTTTTTATTCTAATTGATTAAAAATCGATCAAATAACATTTTGCGCAAATTGTTAATAGAATGTAGATGACAAATAATAATTTGATTATATTGCGAGTAATTAAGTTTAAAGGGCGTACGAGTGGTGGTGGTGGTGGTGTGGTAGTGGTAGCGAGGCGAAAATTGAATTTGTGCGCTAAAGGGATGGAAGTGTACTAGATTTTATATTATTATAAAACTGGTAACCTTTCAGGTGAAAAGCAGGCGCATTGTAGCAGCGCAGCGCGAGCACGTGAAATTCAATTTCGCTCACTTTATTAAAATAACTAATTCTTTTCCGCCCGCAAAAAGTCACTCGTATATGCATTTAATGGAGCATTATGTGCACGTAATTTAATTATCAAATAATAGCGGTAAAAACACGTCGCAAACACTAAAAATAATCGTAAATCAATTGCATATACTGGAACTTTTACTTTTTTACGATTTTTTCTAATCGCATCATTTTTCATACCGCATATTTTCCTAGCTAATAATAATAAAAATAAACTGATAAACATGTCATAAATAGACAATTTACATGTTGGTGATCTACAAAATTGCCAATGCAATCGCTTCAAAACACTTATAAATCATGTCATTTAAAAGCGTTGATGGTTTTTCTCCTTTCAAAAGGCACTACTCATTAATTTCCAGCGCCGAAACACATTGTGCGTTTTTTTCTATTCATTTCATTCTATCTTCAGAAACCACAGTGACTTTCTCGTGCTTAAATTTCTTGAATTTTAAAAAGGTGAAATGTTTCTCTCTTCTTACATTTGCAGATGTAAGAAAACAAATGCAATCGTACAAACATTCTATACATACATTTTAAGAATTACATTACGCAATTCGAAACCGAAAATGTATCTATAATCGTTCTTCATTTTTAATAATGCGTTACAATTAATTTATTCTCACAATTATGAAAAATTTTCTATATAGAATATGAGTAACTTAATTGTTGCATGGAAAAATGTAGTATAAATCACTGATACTAATGCACCAAAAAAAGTACCAAGATGTTTTATATTGCAAAACTGATTTAATTTTTGTGAAGAATTAATTCTTACATTAGATTTTTTGTATTTTTATCTTATTTAATGTCAACAGTTAGTTTATTTTATTGTAGCAATAAAAACATGACTCAAATATCCATAATAGGATTTGTGATATTTATAAAAATAGAAATGTTATAATAATTGTATAATTTAATGAACGAATTATAATTCTTATAATAATTCGATAGATACTAGTTGTTTACGTATTTTCGTATAATTAAATCTAGTAGTAGAGCTAACATTTTAAATATTCTGCATTCGTTTGCTGTTTACCACTACTATACTAGAATATAAATTTATATTTTGTATATATTTGTTTTAGTTGACAAAACTCACCAATTTTTAATGCACTCTTTTATTTGTGTAATATTAATAAAAGTTTAAACTTATTTCTAAATATTTGCTCTGAGGAAAGCTTGAATTTTGCTAAAATTTTCATAAAAAAATATTTTTGTTATTTTATTTTATAGATATAATATTGTGTAGTTCTTCTATATTAAGTTGCTTGCAGTTTATAATTATTATCTTTTTTTATTAATGGAAATATAAAATAAATTAATATTTCTGGAAATCTTACATATTTTGCTTTATTTTTGATAGACTTACTAAGAGTATTACTTTATTCTAATATCTAAAAATATTAGCAAACCTACATTAAAAACAAAAAAGTATTTTATTGCATAAATAACTCAGCTAAAACATCACAAACAAATATTTGAGTATTTAAATAATTGGGAAAGCATCCCGGAAGTAGCAAATTCATTTGATACATTTTCAACACGATAAAGTACACGCATAATACACTTAAGCACTTTTATTAATTAGCCATATTAGCGACGCTTTAAGCGCAGCACAATTTGATCTATATCATACGAATTAGGCATTTTTGCAATTTAATCAAGTGCTAAATTTGTCTAAATTAACTCTAACTGTAAATGTAATTGTATCTTTTTAGCTCAGCTTATATAACATTAACGATCTTAACAATACTTTATAAGTACAATGCATTTAATTTTATCAGATCTTCATGCAATTATCGTATACAAAATATATACGTATATAATATTTAATAATTTTTTCCTTATTCTCTTGACTGGTTGAACGTTTTCTTTAATACAGTGTAGTAAATAAAGTATGTCACCGCACATTTCTTTCTCCTATTCGTCATTTTATATACGAGCGCATAATTTGCATCAAGATTATTATTATTATTATTATTATTATTAATATATTGTTTGCAACAACACCCATTTTTGTGTTCGACACAAAAAAAACCATACACATTCCATTATCATTGCGTACACAGAAATATTTATGATACACATAAATAAATTACATTCTCAAAAAACAAATCGTATCGGTGATTTATATACAACTATATGCTAAATGTGTCCCTCAAAAATTATACAAACGGAAAGTAGAATGATGATTAACGGGGGGGACTGAGTTTCAAAATAATTTAATTTTAATATATGTACGTACATACGTGATATAATAAACAATTTTTGGTTAATTCAATCGCAAAACAATGCGCAACAATCAGAGAAAGTTCGACGCGAAAACGAATTCAACGAAAAGCAGCATGATGAATTAAATGCGTTTCCATTACATTACAAATAATTCCATTACGAGTTGGTTTTATTGAATTTTATTTCTTGTCAGGTGCAAATGTGAAATGTGCGCTGCTCCAATCTTTCATGCTTCTTTTATACACGTTTTGCGAAATGGATTTTCCGCTATGCTTTCATTTAAAAGAAGCGAAACATAGGAACACTATTGACTAAATAGAGTTAGCATTTTAATCCTTTAATGAACTAAATGGAAAATTAACAATATTTGTCTCCGTAGAGAAAAATGTCCATAAATTCAGTGCTTTTCATTTAGAATTACACTGGATTATCAAAATATTATAAAATACCAGAAGAATTGGACAATATTCGGGTAGCATCAAGCCATTTTAAGAGAAAAATTATTATAAATTAAACATTCATTTATATATTGTTCGATATATTTCATATTTTTAAAAATTATTTTCAAAATTCAAGAAGTATTGAAATGAGACGGAAGAATGAAACAACGTAAGACAGAATATAGTTTTTTTTTTTTTAATTTTTATTCAATCAAAAGGTAGAATTTTTAAACTGATTATTTATTCATTTATTAGTGGAATTTTTTGATAACTGGTTTTTCTTATTTCTTGGCCATTCTTGTAAATTTGCACCTAACTACAAGTTTGAGAAATTATTTTAAGCTACTATATAAATATGGGGTTCGACCAAGAAAACCATAAGCTGTAAGGTGTTACTTAAATTATAAAAGGTTGGAAACCCCTGCCTTAAGGTATTTACACTATCCTACAATTCACTACTGCCTCTCCAAAAAGGTCGAAATGAAATGAAAAATAATTTATCACCGTTTGTCTCTAAAAACAACCCCAAATTCATTTTTCTTAAATATTGCTTCTTCCTTTTGCGACTTCCTGTACATTGTTCAATATTTTACAAAATCTAGGTTTAAATTAGCTTAGAAGTGGAATTGTATATTCATTACTTATAAAAAAGGAGCGTTTTTTTTGTAAATTTCAAAATAAATGATTCATATTTTGCAAAATTAGCTATATAACAGTGGTAACTAGCTAATGTAATTTATATAAATGTAATATTAATTTAGCTTAAGATGTTTTAGAAAATGCATTAATTCACAAAAAAATTATACAAATATTATTATTTTTTTAATGCTAGACTTAATTTTATTTATTGAAATAATCACACGAAATTATCTGACAACCAGATTTATACCCAAAATGAACACAGTGCGAAATAAAATTTATGTTTTTTGCATAGTCGTAATTAATATGCTGTGCGCTTGTCTGTCCGCAAATATTGTGCAATAAAAAAATATGAAAAACGGGACAAATTCAATTGTTATTTTTTTGCTTTTTTAGTAAATAAATTCTTTATCGTTTATGTCATCGAGTGATTTTGTTAATTTGCATACGCATATAAATAGAAATATAAAGTTCGCCGTTTGTGTGTTGTTATAAGTGTGGGCGCGCAACTATAAGCTTTAATTACTCATCCAGCCTAGCATACACACATAACTGCATAAATTCATTTAGTTTTTTTTTTATATTTTATTTTTCAATGTGTTCACTCACTACATTTAGCATACTTAAAACTAATTGACCTAGAAATGATGAAAAATGTGTGTGAATTGAATGATTTTTCAAATATGCATATGATGTCTGTTATTCGAAAAATTTATTTGAAATTATGGGAGTGCTAACACAACACAACAGATAGAAGAAGAAAAAAGGCTTAAATTAGCAATAATTTATTGGATGCAGTTTCTGTAAAATTTTATATGGTTTTGTTGTTGCAATAAAATTGTGACAAAAATATTGTTTCTTTATATTCGCGTTCGCTAGTCTTTGTTTCATTATTTGTTGTATTTTTATGTTATGTGCGTTTTTATAGTTTTATGGTAATTTTGCAATTGATTTTGTTATGGTTTTCAATGAAATCAATGAAAGTTATTATTTTCCATTTTAAAGCAACAACACAAAAAATCATAAATAACTTAGTTTGCTTTTGATGTAATTATCTAAGCTTTCAAATTTCGAAGAGTTGGATTTTCCATTTAATTGACATCTACAATCAAATTTATTTTATTTATTAAATTAAAAACGTAACTTTCTCGGTGGATTAATAATATATAATAAAAAATATAAATTTACCTGCAAGTAATGAATTAATGCAGCATATTTTTGTAACACTTTTTCCTTGATAAAGTGTTGATCATTTTTTGGTTGATGATTTATGGCATAAATCAAGATATAAATTTAAGAAATTTCTTTTCAATTATGTTATAATTTCATTTCAACATGCAGGGAATTATTTATCATTTTATGTAGGGGAAGGTTGCTCAAATCGTACCTGCGCCTAAGTCGTACCTCCGCGATTTTGAAGAAGCTATAAGGCCTAAACTTCCAAAAACAGTGACAATACAACCAATTTAGTCCCATTTAGCGTATATTAAGATTTTCTCGCCCTATCACTGGGTGTACAGATTTCATTCAACAAAGTTCATTTTTTAACAATTTCATATAATATTTATCTAGTATTTGTAAGCTTCCACAGCTAATTGAAACTAGATAATTGCATATTGCGTTTTAAATGTATATTATACATTTATTTAAGCATTATTTGCCTTGTAT
>JARJDW010012673.1:0-14124 GCA_030264715.1 Adinopsis sp. GC000173
GATACAAACTGTACTTGTCCTTTTTGATCCAGCTGAGCTTTGCCATGTGCTCGATGTTGATTAGGATTTCGTAGCGATCGAATTCGTGCACGCGTCCGTGTAGGGATAGGATGCATTTACCTTCCGGTGAACGCAGCTGCCCGGACACCCAGATGCCGTTTTGGCGCGCGCGACATATGTAGATTGGCGGGCCGTTGACGACACTATTCGACGCATCCTCATTACCACCCTCTGCAAAATAAGAAACATGATATTCAAATAGTTAGTTATATTTTGGCCAGGATGGAATAATCTCAAAATTAGTAACAAAATTACAATTTTGTAATGAGCCAAGTATTATTTGTAATAAAAATTGATTTTTTTATTACAAAAATGTTATCAATAATAATAAACAAATAATATTTCAAGCATTATGTAAATGGGAAACTCCATTCTGAAGATGTCTGAATAATTTCAAAATTGATTTTATTGCAAAACTTGTCTGATTCATTATGAATTTGCTGTTAATGATGATAATAGTTAGTTGCGTGCAAAAATAATAGATATTTAGTGTTGGTTCAAACAAGTCCGTGTGAACTATCTCACATTGAATGCATTTTTTATGTAAATGTGGAATTTAATTCCGGATGCGAATGAATAATCACAAAATATGTTTAAAAATTAAAACTTATTGACAATCCGAATATTTTTTTTGTATTTACAGCAAATTATTCCTAACCCACTCATTTTTTATTTAAATATATAATCGCAAAATTGATATTAGAATTAAGCTTTGTGACGCTCCGAACATTTTTCGTCACATAATTGCTTTTTTATTATGAAATTGCTATTAATGATGATGATACACTTGATTGTGTGCTAAAATAATAGACACTTAACGCTACTCTAAGCGTGCTCAGATAAATTGTCCCGCATTAAATGTATTTTATATGTAAATGTACAAGTTTGCTATTAATAATGATAATCATATTGATGAACACGATTGAATTGCGCCCAAAATTAAATCTGTGTATTACCTCGAGCAATAAAAAATGTTTTTTTATTATGAATTTGCTATTAATGATGATAATAGTTGGTTGCGTGCTAAAATAAATTTAATTTCACCTCTAATATCTATTAATAATTGTATTTTGCGATAATTAGTTTGTTGTTTTGCACAAAAATGTGACTATTCATTAATTTTTGTCTAAAATATCAATTAATTAATAGTCTTCATAGTTCCGTGCAATTATTGGTATAATTGTATACATTGTAATTCTAATTGCGCGCGGAGATCTAATCTACGGAGAGAGACAACTATTAAGATGTTGATAATTGCTTTAATTAAGAATCGTAGTGAAATTAAAAGTATGTGCGCGCGATTGATGCTGCAATATAGAATGTAATTAAGATTAATAGTAAAAAATTCAATTTCATAAACGCTGCAAGTTAATGAATCAATCAAATTTGATGAAAATTGTCTGGTTGATTTTATATAAGGTCTATAATTAAGTTGTGGACGTTTTGCGATAAGATCAAATTCAATATTTAAAAAATATGTGATTTGTAATCTTTAAAAATGATTATTAGTTCAAGAGTTTAGAAAAGAATGTATTGAAAATTGGAATTCAGCAACATTTAAATTCAGTATTTAAAAGAATCCATAAAATTTCTTTAAAAAATCTTATTTCTTGTTCAAAATTCCTGACAATTAAAAATTATAATGGATTTTCTCTAAAAATATATTTAAAAAGTAGTTGTTTCAATATCTTGAAAAAAAATTAATAAAAGGTTATTTCAAGCTATAAAACTACAAAATATTTTTGCAAAAATCTTGTTTGTTCTTCAAAAATATTAAAATATTTAAAACTATCCTTCATTTTTCTAATTTTTCAAAAATAATCGATATTTTGTTGATTCCATTATTGTGAATCACATTGTAAGTAAGAAAAACTAAGTCTAATAGGTATAATGATTTTAACAAGTTCTCTGTTTCAAATTTCTTGGCAAAAATAACATTACCTGTAGGTGTGTGGTAGGCACCGACGACGGCATTATCAAAATGCGGCTTCGAGTGCTTATTTACCGGTATCCATGTCAGCGCCGTCGACGTGAGCACTTGCTGTAAATTCTCGGATAGAATATAGACGGCGGATTCGCTTTGCGCGCGTATTATCAACGCCGAGATCGCTAATAGACAGAAATTGATGGCGATCATGTTGTTGCTGGTGCGCTGTTGTGTTAACCTTCCTTTCGTTGTGGTGCTGATTCTCCTCCTATATATTGCGACCTGCAACAAAAACGCAATGCGATGCGATATTAATACGACGTTTTTTTCTTGCCATGCATGATGCATCATGATGTGTGTGCCATTATTACGATTGTAACGATAATAATGCGCTCGAAAAAAATATGTTTAGCGTTTGTTACTGTAACTATTGTTTTGTTGTTGTTGTAGTTGTTGTTGCTTGTGATGGAACGAGATTGTAACGGTGTTTAATTATAATGCAACTCTATGTTGTATATACATATATTTCGTCGTTTTGCGGTGCTATGAAGGTTGAAAATATCTATATGTACACATTGTACATCAATTAAAAACGCGAGCGCTCTGCGTCGGTACATTTAGAATGCATTAGAAAATGGCGCGCAGAGAGTTTTTTCACAAAGCAATTATTATGCGCGCGCTCTCAATATTGTTTGTTATTTTTGTACGCTGGGTATGCAAATGTGCAAAGGGCAATCGATAGATAACCGTGCAATATTAATTAACTTTGTTTTGCAATAACACAAATTTCAATCAGAGCAATATTTTTGGGAATTTTTAATGTTTTAATTTGATTTGATATAATAGTGTGTAAGTTTGGTTGGATTAAATCGTTAAAATTGTGAAGGGTGCTGGGATAATCTAGTAACATATTTGACCAATGATAATAATTCTAGATATAGTTACATAGAGGGTTTGATATAGGGAAGCGCAGCGCAAAATTGTATTTCAGCTGCAAGGGCGTGCTGGCATTCAAATGACTTTTATATAGTAGACAACCAGTGTTGCATAAAATAATGGTTAGCCAAATTAACCAAAAAGGGCGGTAACTAATTTTGATTAAAATACATTTATGTAATTAAAAAAACCCCACAGAAACTTTACATCTTAAAAAATTTAACAAATTTGTCTCTACTTTTTATTAAATCGTATTATCCATATTACAAACATTACATGGCCTGACATTCAAATGCCTTCTTCTATATATCTTGGGCACCCACTCGAGCAAATAATAATATCTGCTCATATTTTGAAAAGACAGCATATAAATACTATTTTTGATAAAATGAGTTTAAATACATAAAAAAATCAAATACTTTTAGTTCAAAAGTTATTTTTCCATTCATTTTTAACATTTTTTATCTATTATACAAAATAATATAAGCGTGTAATCGTAATGCTATTAAAACATATTTGCCTAATCATAATAATAATAATTCAAACATTGAAATTGGCATTAAAAACGTACAGTTACGCAAAACATTTTGATGGAGAGAAGCGCGTATAAAATGTATAAAATTGATTGATTGTGTGGCATTAAATAATGATTGGCCAAATTAAACAAACGAAGGCGAGAACGAATTATTATTAAATGGAATTTATATAAATTTATAAAAATCACAATATTCTTAGCATTTTTAACAAGTTTATTTGGATATTTGGTGTCTTGTCAGAATAAAAACAGATCATTGATATAGATAGCTCATTCTCTTTTTAAATAACAGGATATTAAATTTCCGAAATTTGAGCTAGAAGCTGTTGTATTATAATATAACATTCTAAATTGTCTTGCCCTATAGCGCACTAATTTTCATAAAAACCATCGAAAAAAATTGATTAGTAACAGTAAAATTGTAGATACAATAATAATAATAAATCTGTCGGAAATTGTGTTATTCGACCGTTGTGGTTTTTCTACATCGTTGACAAACGAGAGTCAGATGTAATAATTTATCCGTAATTTTATGTTACATTAATTCTGATTTTTATATATTGTATGAAAGCAGCACCGCACAACAACAGACTTAATTTAAATCTCGTACATATACTTAGATGTACCAACGAAGAAGAAATACTGCGGTTTGTGTTTTCAAATCTACATTTTTTCTCGCTTTGAATATTATAATACGTCTATTCGAGATTTAATTACGCTTTTAGCATTTACCTAAGATTTATGGAATAAAAAACAAGATGCAACGCTTTTAGAAAGTTTGAAAATTGTAATTACATATTTTTAGCAAGGTAATGAATATCATATAGATAGTTATATAAAATTAAACCCGCACATGAATGTTATAATTACGTTGCACAAAATTGTGAGAAATGATGAGCGAGCGAGCGAGCAAAAATATTAATTAACTTTCTTATAAGATTGCATTTCTAATTTTGATTCCATACCGCCGTCGACCTATATGCTGATGATGATGTATAGCGTGTGACATTTCAAAGTTTAATTAGACAACAACATGTAAGTTTTCCCATTGTTGAAATGTCACATTGAATTCAAGAAGAAATGCAATTTTGCCGAAACAAAGGATATGTTGATGATAATGGCTGTGTGTTTGTTTTATTTTTCTTCTGCTTGATAGTAGAAAGCCAGCGAAATGTTAATATGTATAATATATAGTAAATAAAATAATAAATTTATAATCCAAATCATAACTATAAATAATGTCATGGACAGGTTGAAAAAACGGCGCAAAAAGCGCGTTGCGGCTTGCTAAATCGCTGGGAAAAATCCATCATCCTTTTTAGAAAGTTGAAAATTGTTATTTAATGGTAAAATTACAGTATATAGCTATTTATTATTTGACATATTTATTACAATTTGAAGTAAACCATTTTTTTTGTCATAATTTTGCATTTCCTAGAATATGTCAAATTTCTAATCCACTTGCAAAGAAATATTTTGATACTTCTTGAAGTATTGTCAATATTTTTTAAATTAATCATTAATAGTTGTGCCGTTTACTTTGAAAGTGGTGTAAGTTCATTAAAAATAATGAGATATCATATAATTTATATAAAATATGGTGTAAACTTTTTTTATATTCAAGTAATTGATGTTTATTAACTTAAAAACTGTAAAAGTTTTATTTAATTTAAAATTATAGTTCATACATGAAAGTCTACAGATATTTAATATCATACAAGTATAGTTTTTCTCCAAACTAGGCTAATTCTAGTAAAATTTTGATTAAAAATATCTATACACTTATTTTTTTTGTAAAACTTTTGAGTTGTTTGAAATTTTTTCACACTCATGCTTAAAAATTACACATGTGCAAAGTTAATGCAATTTTGTTTCAAACATGTGAATTGTTATTAAGCCGGAAATTTGTAAATCGTATTTTGCTCAGAGCATGTAAATGTCTAAATTAGGCTCTGCTTTTTAAAATTATTTCATTACGTCTCGGCTATATAAAATATTCCTCCTAACAACTTCTGAATCGAGCAATTACAAAATAATAAATAACCATGGCAACGAATCGATTTTTAATGATTGGCTAATTTAAATTGTAATGTAAACATCGTGTAGTATTGAATGTTAATTACAAATACGCACAGAGTAAATTTATGTGCATGATAAAAAAAACCGTTTAATTTGAGGAAGCCAAAAAAAATACTATAATATATTAACTGCCTGATTACAAAAAAATTCAATTCAATTTAATCTATAATTAAAATGTAGTTAGTTAATACGCGGAGGCTGTGTTGCGACTGTATGTATGTTGCTTGTTACATAATACGTAGAAAAAAGCAATAATTTTTCTCCAGCCTCCTTTTTTTTATTTTTGAAAGAAGCTAAGTTGGGTTAAGTTCAAGTTCAATAGCCAAGTGCAGCACAGCGATACACCAACACACGGCGCACAAATCTCATTTGCCCACAACATATATACACACAATCTTTTTCTCTCCCAACGTTTAGGAGGAGCGAAGAAAAAAAATGCGCTAGCAAACTACAACAACAACAACAACAGCAACAACAACGGCAGCAACAAAAAAGTAAGAGAGAGAGTGCATTGTCCTTAGTTTACTTTCCTAATGCCACCACAGCCAGCCAACGTCTGTCTATCACTCACTCAAAAGTCATTTCAAAACAAGCAAGCGCAAGCAAAAGCAGCGAGCAGTGAGTGCAGAGAAAGAACAAAATTCGTTCGTTTCGTTTACATACATAGCACACAGCATGTAATAAATTTTTTTGCGTTAAGCATTATGCTGTTTGTTGTTGTTGATGATGGAATTGGGTCGTCGTCATCTTAGATAATAAAAAAAAATGAACAACAAAATTAACGGTTAGCTGCTTTTTTTCTGGTTTTTGCGTTGCGCAACATTTTTCTTCAAGCGGAAAAAATGTAGTTTAAATTATGCAATTTTTCGGGGACATGTCAAAAATATCTCTCTGAGAAGAAGAATTTTACATAAAATTTTGTTCCAATTTTCATTATTATTTATAATACTTGTCATTCTAACAATGCGTATTTTTTGCATAGACATTTCTACTTTCGGTGCATAAAATAGTTGTTTTTAATTTTTTTAGTAATAAAGTTACATTTTTACTAAAAATTAGTAGACCAAATTTAGTTTAAATTATGCAATTTTTGGTGGTCATGTCAAAAAATCAATGATAAGAAGAATTTTTAATAATTTTTTTTTCCAGTTACTACTTGTGATTCTAAATTGGTATTTTGCGATTTCGATGCATAAAATAAAGGTATTTTTTAAAGTTTCTACAAAATTTTGGTGACTAAATTACTTGTTTACTAAAAATTCTATAAGAAAGCAAAAAATCTGTGATAAAGCGGAAAAATGTAATCTAATTTATGCAATTTTTGGTGGGTACGTCAAAAAAAACGATGTCATGAAGAATTTTTAATAAAATTTGTAGTCTTCTTCTCATTTTTTTATCACTGCTGATTAAACTTGATAAAAAATGATAGCAAATACGAAAAACATCGTAAAAAGTGACCTACTAAGTATTTTTTAAATAAAAATTCTATAAAAAAATAATAAATCTGCGAAGAAAATTTATAAATTTTGTATATATTTTGTGTGAGCCATTTGCTTCAAAATGAAATATATCGTGCAAAACGCATCGATGCAGAAATAAATAATTAGCTAAGCCGAGTGATATTATAATAAATTAATCGAATCGTTATTTATTTATTTATTGTAAATAAAAAACACACACATCGCGAATGATATGTGCATTAATTATGCTAATTGCATTAAAATTAATGCTTAATTAACCGTAACTTTTAATAATATTGTTTCCAATTCGCATTCGTTTCGTTATATTGTAGAAAAAAAGCGACGAGCATATTTAAATTAACCACACTTTAATTAGATTAGAAAAAAAAAAGGAGACGCGCATACAAACACGCTCGTTTTTCCGCATTGTTGAGATTGTTGTTTTAAATCATATTGCTCAATTTTACAATCTGTCAATTTTAATTAACAACCTTGCCCGATTTTAATTATATGTGTTTGGGCTTTGATTAAGCGTAACGATTGCATTTATGTATCGAAGCGAAGAAAAAAATGTTAACAAACAGGCCAGGCAGTGCTTAACGATGATGATAATTATTATAAAATAAAACCATTCACTTGACATTCGTGCTGTAATTTAAGTATACTATACATACTATATGTGCACACGTATAATAAGTAAATAATCGAACGACAACATACGGTTTATGTCATTTTTTGCTCAATTCACTTCACTTTCAGCCCATTAAATCTATAATAATATTCAATAACTTTGCACGTAATTGTCGCGCTCATTTAAGCCATTATTAAAATGACTACTTGCCAATTAACCGTCCTCTTTTTTAAATAAATATGAACACATTGCAAATATGTGCGTAATTATGTGAGAGAGATTCATTAATTCATCGGACAAATGTAGTATTGTGTGTGTGCTTTGCTGGTAATGATTAATTTTTGTTTGCAAAAGCGATTTTCCACAGATAATAACAATTACTCTTTTATATTAAATATTCAATAAATGATGGTACTATTATTGCTGTTTTTATATCTAATTGCAATTTATTATTTTTAAAAAGAATAAAATATGAACAATATTTTAAGAAAAAGTTTAAATTTTTGTTATTTCATTGCGGAAGATTAAATTTTCTCTAACTAAAGAGCAACAAGTGTACGGAAATTGCTCTTAAATTGAGTTTAATGCCTTCGCAACATTAACTGTGCAAAATAAAGACGGTTTCCATGAAGGTTTTAACCATTTGTTTTTGTAATTTTTGTGACTTTGCAACAATTACAATCTCGTGCCGTAAATTGTAACTTTTCGCACTGTTTACATATACAATTATTTCGGTTCAACATATAAATTCAATCACTGCATGAATTGTTCGCAGGCAATAATATTAATTTGTTCAATAATTTAACCATTCGTGCATAAAACTGTTTGCAATCATCATCATTTTTTTATATAATTGCAAACATTCTAGAATTTTTGTAAACAACAATTTTAGTTTATTCATTAAATTAATAAAACTGTTATCAATTCATTAAAAGTGTTGATCAATTCATATATTATTTTAGTTTTTAGAGTGTTTAATGTATAAGGTAAATAATTTCTCGTATTATTTGCAAGTAACACTTTTAATTTGTTTGCTAATTTAATCTTTGGCGCATGTGGCGACCGACGAACTAATGATTTCTGCATCGATAAAGTAACGATTCGTGTCATCCGTAAATGGACAGCGCGCAATAATAAAGTTATTCTGTAATTCAAATCGCACTCACGACCATTGTTGTTTTGTTTCGTTTTTGTTTTAAGCGCGCGCGTATTGTAAATTATCGTTGAGTAATTAAAGTTTATGTAAAAATCATTCCATAGCATAATTACTTTATTTCATACAACCGTTAGATTTGGTTTTCAAACAAACGCACAGCCAACCAGCAACAAGAAGAAGAAGCGGAGAAAAAATAAAATATGAACATTTATACGAACGGTGCAAATAATAATTATAAATTTAATATTTATGTAGATGGAGTGCAATTAATATTTTTTGTTTCGTTCTGCTGCAATTTGAAATAAAATTAATAAGCCGTGAAAATAATGAATGTAATTATTAATGAATTTGTGCACGAGTGGTGCTTGCCTATATAGTTGCATTCTTGTTGTAATAATACTTTTATTCATTGATTAATCAATCAGAAGCGTTCATTAATATGCAAATTAACGATATATTCATAATGGTGTTGAGGTTATTTCAATAAAACTTTTTCAATGTGGTGTGGCATGTCGAATGAACCGAACATAAAACTTAACCTCAAATATTTTTAATTTATTATTCATTCAATAATAATTTGTCGTTCGTTCGTTGTTGTTTCGAATGATTGCGAATTGTCACTACACATGTAGTATAACTCGTTAGAAATAATGCAATTAAACTTGTCGTAACTATTAATTAAATCGAAACCACAGCGTGTGGAGTTTATTGCCGTACACGCAGAACGACATGGGTCACTATCTAAAAACAAAAATAATAGTTGAATTCAAAAGTAGGATAAATCATGATGGAAATTTAATATCGCCATAAGAAATAAAATTTGATGTTTGTTTATATAATTAATAATAATATTTTATGCCATTATAGGTGTGATATGAAAGGATGTAGTAAACTGTTGTAAAAATAAAATTGTAGGGAAATTTGTACAGTCACACAGATTGCACCCGCTTCTCAAGTCTAAAATATCAATTATTATAATTTTGTTTGTTGGAAAATTTAATAGGCTTGTTCCGGAACTGCTTTCAACTAGTGGAGCATTTCATCAGACAATTTTTACTTCCAAAATTGATTATATTTATTAAATTGCAATTGGGGAGTGCAGTAAATGGTTGTAAAAATAGGGAAATCTGTACAGTCACATAGATTGCACCCGCTTCCCAAATCTAAAATTCAATTATTATAATTTTGTTTGTAGGAAAATTTAATAGGCTTGTTCCGGAACTGCCTTCAACTCTATATGTAGTAGAGCATTCCATCAGACTGTAACACAACATTGAGCTTGACATTATCAGAAACAGGTGCTATAATGCTAACAAAACATTCAACAATACTTGATAAATATTTAATTTTATTTTTTGTGATAATTAATCTTGATCTCGTAAACTTTTTGAAATTGTTGCACTTTTTATTGGCGACCTGCCCAACAAAATTTTGATGCGCTCAATAAAATGAGTAAATAACATTCAGCGAATAATAAAATCGTTTGGTTAGATGGAACACACATACTTAACGTCCAATTTGCTTCAAGCATAAAATTTGACAGTTGGGAAAATGGTCGATAAACATTTATTGTACACATATAAACGTTAAACGGGTTATTTATAGCAAATTTAGAAAACAATTTGACAACAATATTGTTAATACTTTAAAATTTCATTATTGCCATACAATATTTTCTACGCCACTCGATGATTATCAAATTTCCAGTTAATAGATTATGTAATCGATGAAATGTTTTTTATTTCAATGCACATTAAACGTAGGGAAAAAATAACGATCGATCAATTAAACGTTTTGTCTGGAAAAAAGGCTTGCTTACTTGCTTTGCACACACACACACACACGTATATAATTTATATTAAAAATAAAATGAAATGCGCTTTAGGTATGTTATGCATGTATGAATGCAGTATGTACGTACTTACAATTATAATAATATGAAAATTTCGTAGCAAGAGGAGAGCAGCAAGGAGCGAGCGCATAAATAATTTATAAACGTTTGTCAGTTGTTTACAATGTGTGGGTTTTTATGTTTTTAAATGTTAAAAGGATGCCATCCGTACATTAAATTCAATAAAACCAATTAAGAACGCATAAATCAATTCACAATACTTATTTATTATTTGTTATGTCTTTCTCTCAATTGTTATCTTTAAAGTATTTATTCATTTATTATTATTATTATTATTATTATTAACATTTCGTATTAATTTGTGCGGGTACACAATTTGGCATAAATATTTATACCAAACATACTTAAATTTAGCAATTGTGAACAACAGTTTTTTTTTGTATAGTCTACGCAAGTGCACGTTTCTATAAACAAATAACGAATGCGCGAATGCAAAGATTTACATTATTTGTTGTTGCTAATTGGTAGAAAACTTGCTAATCAATATAACCTAAAATTGTCTGGCATTTTATTTGTCTTCCAATGCACGACAGATTGTTTTATGTCAATGTTGGAGTATTGACAAAAGGGGACATGCAGCTTTTGTGTGAAACAAAGCTTTGCAGTTAATGAATGCTCTGCCCGAACAAAATTGCAATTTTCCGACGAACGAACGTCGTGTTGCGTTTATTAAACTTTGTATCAAATAAATTTCTTTTTTATTGTTAACTTTCTACAGAATTTTAAATTAAAATACAAAAGAACTAAATGGGTATATTACTATTTAGTACATAGCACTCATGGTCAAAGTGTGGTTCGCGGGTCACATGAGGCTCTTTACCAGATTAATTGTAGCTCGCTGTACATGTTATAAAAGAGCAATGGAATGCATGACATCGAACAGGGAAATTGAATTTACATTATAGTCGTCGATGGTCACCACAACTGTGATAACACTAAATATAAAAGCATATATATGATCCCTTTTACTCTCTAAAAACCAATAGTTTTTTTTTAATTTGAATAAAAAAGGCTACTATACTTTTCCAGCTATATTGTTAAAAAGTATCAAGTGTATTTCAGATTAGTTTTATGAATTAAAAAATACATAAAATCTTATATATATTACATTATTCTGAAATACATTTCATACTTTCCGAAATTAAATTGACGCATACTAAAGGTGCAGATAAATTACATGACGTTTCAAATAAATTATGTTTTATTTTATTAGCCGATATATATTTCGGCCTCTCGGTGATCGTTAGGACTACATCAAATATATCGACGAATAATAAAAAATAAGGTTAGAAATAAAATATGTTCTATTTCCAGTATGACTAATAAGTCGATATAATTCGGCTTCTGGGTCATCATCCGAGAACTATATGAAATATTTCGACTAATAACAAATATAGGATATTTTATTTGAAGCATCGTGAAAGTTATCTAGTAATCTTTATATTAAAATATCAAATCAAAAGCTTGATTACCTCTGGCAACAAGACATTTTTTCACATTTTAGATTTTTGCATAAGCCAATTTGAAATATAACGTAAAGGTATAAGGGAATTGGTTTTCGCAATTGGATCCCAAATGGCGTCGCTAGGGACCTTTTATCATATTGTCCAATATTATTTCTATCAATTTTTTATCCAGATAAAGTCAAGCCTGTCAATGCAAAATTTATGTTTTGTTAAATTTAGCCTGATCTCTTTAAATCCATCCAGCATACACTGTCTATTTTTTTCTATTTTAAAATTGTCACTGTGATTCAATTATTTAAATAAATATTGAAATTGTAAAGTTGGTTATGTGTTGTTGTTCTATTGGGTTTATTTTAGAACATCGCCTTTATAATGAACTGAAATTTACATTGTAGGCACACTAACTAAATGTTTTATCATAGCAATTAACACAATTCAACTAAATAGCATAATATTATATGGTCAAGAAATTAAATTAATCGCTTTATAAACAAGTAATTAATGATATGAACTTTATATTTACTCACTGTCATGAAATTATGATGAGTATTTATTTATTATTATTATTATCAAGGTAATTATTTCTTTAGATCAGACCGTATAAAACTATTTGTGGCAATTGTGTTGCAATGAAGCGGATAATACAAATTGCTACACTTGTAAGGCTAGCAGCCAGACAGGGTTGTACATATTATTGCGTAATATAAAAATTTCAAAAATGATTTCTCACTCCTTCCCCTTCAGTAAATTGAAGTTGGTTTTACGTAAAGAGCGCCGTCCGCCGCACGCTCTTCTGGTTAATATTGTATTAAATAATAAAAGGGCAGGAGGAGCAAACAATAACAACCACAGCAGACAAAAAAAAATGTAACGATCGATACACTTGAGAAAGAGGGGTAGCGAGAAAATAGTATGAAACACAACTCTCTTTACCTTTTTTCCTTCATTTTTGTATGCATGTGTGTGCGTATATATTATATTAAAGAGCAGCTGCTCTTTCGGAAATATAATAATGTAACTTTTCTCCGGGACATTCTACGCTTGCTACCTGGAATGCGTTATTATTGCACACGTTCATATACAGTGTGACTCATGAAATAGTCTCTGTGTGTGTTTAATTAGCTAACTAATCGACGTTTCAATTCAATTTGGTCTAAAAATAGCGAATTAAATCATGCGATAATATTTGACATGACTAACGCACTCTTGCAACAATTTAACACGTTTCCATAATATATACAAAAAAATATGAGATGAGAAACGCGCCACTGTTGTTGTTGCTGCTGTTGTGATTGAATTTAACATGAATATGGCACGTACGTTCGCCTGCACTTGGCTTGGCTTCATTAATTCATTTATTTGCAGCGCTTGTTGATTTTAAATTTCATCATCGTCACATACACACATATACGTATATAAATTTGAAATGACATTAATGTGTGAAATGTAATCATTGATATGTGCCCGAATTATTGTGTGCATATACGTACGTATGTATTCATGAATAATCAATTGTGAGTTGAGAGTGCGTATCGGTGGTATACACAAGCGCATCAAATCGGACAATACAAAACGTTGTTAAGTGTATATGTGAAGATGAGAGACGCTCAACAATTTATTTATGCCAAAAAAATGTGTAACATCAAGTGTTTTTAAACGCTCTAAAATAGGAAATAAATATGTATAACATTGTTTTTGAAAATAAGAAGCTTTGAAATCTGCTTCTGAAATGATTAGAATGTATTTAGTTTTGTATTTAAGCATAATTACAATTACTTATATAACTAGAGTGAAAAGTAACACTTTGTGACACATTAACGAAAAAGCACATTTTATTTGCAGGACGGTTATTAGTGTATAGCGCCGATGGGCAACGTACGACCCTCCGGCCATTTACAGCCCTCCAAAATCTTTCATCCGGTCCGCGTACTTATTTAGATTTGTAGATTGATAACACACTCT
>JARJDW010012675.1:0-37739 GCA_030264715.1 Adinopsis sp. GC000173
ATTACAAATTTTTAAATGCCAAGTTCAATTTTAGTCCATACTGATTATGTAAATCAGCTGCTATGTTATCATCAGAGGCGTGGCGTGTTTTACCGGATTCTCTAATAGATGCATACTATATTTTAGCTAGTGAAATCTCGATATATGAGCGGATCAATTGAGATACGATTTGCGACTCGGATTAATATTCTGTTTTGAGAACCAGACTGCATAACAAGATACAAGATGTAATTGTTAGGGAAAGTTAGCGACACTATATCCTCACACGACGCTGGTTTACCAGCCGCTAGCGGCTGCTTGCTGTTAGCAACACCAACGTCTGGGTACCAGCACCAGTTTGGATGGGTTGACGTGTGACAGACAAAACAGCGCGCTGCTGCTGTCAGTTTTATCCAAAATTATAAATAGGACTGTGTCAAAATGTCAAAACAATATCCACGTGATCCAAAATGATAGCGCTGGTGACACAAACAAGGTTCACATAACGCTGTTGCTAGCGTGTATGACACTTGATCAAGCAAATAGCGCTGGCAAAGTTGAGACACTCCAACTCTACTAGCCGCTACTAAAATCACTCATTTGGTGCTAGTACCAGCGTGTAAAAAGGTTCACACGATGGCTGCTAACAGCAAGCAGCGGCTGGCGGCTAGTAAACCAGCGTAATGTGACCGAACTTCGGTCACCGAAGCTTATGAGTTCGGATCATAGACACCTTATGAGCGGAGAATCATATGTGCCATGACTCTCCATAGTTACGATATACATATAAATAATATTTGTTAAATACAACTTATATTCCAAGTGTCAATAGAGACTGGACGTTTACCATCGTCAATTCATTGCTATGTACATCTCAAGTCAATCCATATGCCACTTAACATATCCCTTCGTGTAGTTTTCGCGTCGGTCGATAATAAAATCGGTGCATTATTAATTAATATGTATCTCTTTTGAAATACGAGCTGGATTGAGTTACGACGCCGGTCATGGAACCAATTAAAGCGTATCTGAAAGTACCATTAAATCATTTACGAAATTTTATCATTTTTAGTGGCTAAATAATTTTTTAGTATCATCACGTGCCTTAGTCATTCATTTTTTGATATAATTTTTGCGATAGAATTTCTTGCAACTTTCTTCTTTGATTTTTCTTTAATTTTCTATCAGTCTTTCACCAAAATTGTTCGAAAAAGGATACGAGCGCATTTCTTATGATTTTGAATCGACAGTCATAAAACTTGATAAATAATTTGATAGAAATTGCCAAAGATCAAAGAAAAAGTAAAAAAAGTCGCAAAAATATTCAATCAAAAAAAACTACAAGACGTCTAAATATTAAAAAATAAATTGGTCGCAAAATAGTATTAGAAAAATTACAAAATTAACGACGCCTCTGGTTGTAATTATGAAAGTGTAACATAAATGAGGTGTAAACTAAACAAACATTTGGGATTTATTACTGGATGCAAAATCAAATTTTTACAAACAATTCGAACAGTTATATCAATTTTATATGTTATATATTTTTTATCGATGTGCAAATAATAAACATTTTCGTCTTATTGCAGTCAAGCAAACGCAGTTAATTCACTGCACAACATTTTTTATTCAAATGCCAAGTACAACTTTATGAATTTAGATAAAATTTATCGATGAGGAAATTAAACAATAACATTTTGGCGCTGATCAAAGCAATAATATAGAATTATTATATGTATGTATGTGTGCAGTTGATAGCGATGACCTTTTCGCAATTTCTGTTTAAATTTAGTTTAGCAATTATTTATTAAACAAATGGAATGTAAAAAACTATCGCGAAATTCAAGTAGCAGGAAGTGTATGAGGAAAATTTAATTTAAGAGCGCGCTATTCGACGAACGCAATAAATTAGTAATTGGAATACAAATTCTTGAAGATTGTATGGGTGTAATGCGATAGGCGATGAACTAAAATTATATTTACAACCTGGAAAAAGCGGTCAGATACGAATTATAATTAAAAAAACGTTTTTTTATCAAGATTTGGAACCGACTAGATTCTAGAATTTAAATGCTCGTTGTGAATTTGGTTGCATATATTAGATGCTCATTTTAGTCATTTTAAAATATCGCACGGATCGCACGCTTAGTAAAGAACAATTCAAAACATATCCAATTATGCCCATGGATTTCAATTGCAGACAGAGACACTGCTGGTTATGTAATATTCAATGTTTCTGCAAGCTCGTCTTGCAAGTGAGTCGCATCTTCATTGAGCAACAGAGCTTTGAGCATAGTCCGAGTTTCAATAGAAAATCCGGCAATGAAACACTTTTTTTCGGGAAAGCTTTAGTGGCCCGTCTATAAACAAAGCAATGTTATTCTCAGAAAATATGTGAAAAACACTAAACATGTTACATTTGACGGATGGATTCAGTTTACATGTATTTTCAAGCGATTTTTATCAAATTTTCAACTTTCCTACCTTAAAGTGGTTTTATTCTAATAATTTCCGTGAAAACTTCCAAATAATGCAAAAAATCAATGAAAAAGTAGACACTTTGATATTTTAATGTTTTCTCGCATTTTCCGAACGATCTTCGACGTGTTTCGACCGGCGCTACCTCTGAAAAAGTAGATTCTATCAATTTCCGGTAAAACAGCTGTGAAAATCACATGAAAAATGCATGAAAATCCAATTTATCCATCTGTCAAATTTTCAAAGTTATTTGTTCATTTTCACGCATTTTCAATACAATCTTCACATCGTTTTTACTTAAAAATAGATAGAATCAGCCTTTCTGGAGGTTGCTCCAGTCAAAAATCGCAAGGAAAATATGTAAAAATGGGCAAAAATATCACAATTCGTTTTTTGGGGCCACCCATGTAATCTAGCATACCTTTGATGTTTTCTAAAATTAATTTGACTATTCTGCAATACAATTAATACTCTCTAAAATGCAGCTGAAAAAGCTGTAGAATGTTCATGTTAGTATGTTTGCTTAGATAATTAAATGCGTACCTTCAACTGTATATAAGAAGAAAACGAGTAAAAGCAACTTATCTATTTAGAATAATTCATAGATACACATTATAAGCTTCCGAAAACTCTTGGGATAATTAATATAAATGTTCCAAAACGGTCCACACAAACAAAGGCACCCTTTAAAGTAAGAACTTTTAGAACTAAATACGCTCTTAACGCTCCCTTGCACAGAATGAAGTATGGAGTGAATAGTACGTATAGTAAAGACATGCTTTCTCCATATCTGAGTGGATTTCTGCAGAGTTTGAGGTTCATAGACATCAATGACTAAATTTAAATTATTACAAAGTTTACATTTAGCTATTCTTATTTAAAATATTTATATACTTATACAGGGCACTGCCGTTTAATAAATAATAATAATATTAATGTTTATTAAAACAAATTTATAAGGCAAGGAATAAAAAAAGCAAAAATGCCTATTGCGATTTTCCAGCAAAAACTTATGTCTCAAAGATAATAGCAACCGCAACGCAATAGATGAAAGATTGAAATTACATTTACTAGTTTCAAAAAGCAGTCACAAACGAATTATAACTGAAAAACTTATTTGTCGAGATTTTGAAGTAAAATTCTAGAAGTTCCAGAATTTATAAGTTGCGTGTATATTTGGTTGCATACGTTAGATGTCCATTTCAGTCAATTTAAATTTCTAGGATGATTTTCTAGTAAGAATTTATTAAATACATTCATTCCTGGTTAATAAATTATTTATTTTTATTAATTTTTACGTTTTTTATACTTAATTTATTTGATCTAAAAATATATGTCAACCTTGAGTAAATTCGCCAAGCGAATAAAACAACAGGTCTTAAAAACAAATTTTATTGAATCCATCCTATTAAGAAATATGTACTACAACAGACTTAAGTAGAATCATTCGAATTAAAAACAAAATCGAGCATTTATTGCTTGTTTTCTTACACGAAATCGCTACATGAGAATCGTGTGTTGAAAAGTAGATGTTCGCTAAAACGCTAGCATTTTTAGTTTCTTATACTTGAAAATTCAATTACAAGATATAGAGACTATTCACTTCCCGTTTAATTAATTACATATTTTAAAAAATCATGCACTAGTTTTATGTAAATCTAATACAATAAACTAAATGGTAGATTTAAATTAAAACTCATCGATTAAAAATTAAATTTAATTGACTGATTTTTAATATTATGATTATGAATTGGAGTTGGTTGATTTTATCTTTCCATTAATATTATTACAAATATAAGCTTTGTACAAATTTGTTTGTAGTTTTATTAAATAGAAGCTTATACGTGTATTTACAAAAAGTATGTATTTATTAAAGATGTGCGCAATTAATAAAATTATTTTGTGTTGTTTTCTTTTTAATAAAATTTTGCCTGAGATTAATTAAAACAACAGGGCATTCATCCTCATCATCATTATCATCATTGCAGATTAATCTCGCTTCTTTCATTTAGGAACTGTTGCAGTACACTTTGTTTGAGTAGATTGAGACAAACCCCTGAAATAAATTATTTAAAAATACGAACTAATGTTTAGTCAGCGGCGATCTGGAACGTGATCGCGATCTAGAACGTGAACGTGACTTAGATTTCCTCTGTTTTTTATCGACACTAACATCCCCCCAATCACTCAAGTCATATTTCGATAAATCGCCATCGTCGTCGTCCTCCTCGTCCTCATCCTCCTCCTCCTCCTGTTGCTCATGTTGTTTTTGCTGTTGCGGTTGTGGTTGTTGTTTTTGTTGTTGTTGTTGTTGTTGTTGTTGTGGTTGGTCGTCAGCTTTGCGAGTATCCGAGCTACGCGTATTTGTAGTCTTCACACCATTGTCTGATTTCTTCTTCTTCCGCCGACCAAACTCGTCGTACTCATCGTCCGAATCTGCCCGTTCCTTGTACTCGACGACGCCACGATCATTGTAGCCGCCGCCGAAGCCTGTCCGCTCTTCCACCTCGCCGAATTTCGGCGCATTGCATACGTTGCACTGCTGCCGTCGCGCCCAATTCACATTGCCGCATTTGTTGCACTGCCAGTCGTCGGCGCTGAATAGTCCACGACTTTTCTCCGCCGCCTGCTTTCCTATCTCCTGTCCGAGCTTCTTCTTCTTCTGATACTGTGGCGTTTTGGTTTTACTACACCGATTGCACGCATTTCGTCTCGCAAAATTTATATTTCCACAATCGTTGCACGTCCAATCGCCCTCGGAAGAACCAATCGGTCCGCGTATGTTTGGTGGTGGCGGTGGCGTTAGATCCGTATCAGACATCTAAAAACGAATAACAAATTAGTTAATTACCAGGCGCACTTTAAGCCTTATTTTTTTTAATAATAATCGGAGAATAAACATTGAACTGACATTTAACCTATACTACCAACTTAACACTCACATCTAATAATTCATGAATTAATTAATTCATTGATTGTTTAAGGAAAAAAATTAAAGCCTAGCTAAATGAATTCAATAATAGATTTGTAAAATTAGTAATAATAATTTTTATTTTAGTATATTAGAGAGTGGCGCCGCGTTAGTTCAGTTACACAACTAATGATTTCATTTACCTCCCACTGCCAACCTAAGTGTAATCAGTGTAATTCCGCTTAATAGCAAGTTGTATGTATATTTGTACCACTAAATTCAATTGAATTTAATTGATAAAAGCAGACAAAATTTGTTTGATTTTTAATCTAATCCATTTTGTGACAATCACAATAAAACAAATGTCATGTGAATTTGACTAGTTTCGTATTGTTGGCTACAAGTAAAATGTCTGAAATGATGGAAGGATGGGTTTCCGATTGATATCATACATTTGCATCATATGTATGCACATGTCTATTTAAATGTCCCTTTGCAAGTGCATACATATGCATAAAATGTAGTCATCAGAACTGGTCGGAACCCACTCGAAATGATTTAATAGCGCCTTTTAACATAATTTTTATTTTAATGCATCAAAGAGTGGCGCCGCGTTAGCTCAGTTACACAACTAATGATTTTTTGTGCTTCCTGCTGCCAACCTAAGTGTAATTCCGCTTAATAGCAAGTTGCAATTTATTGGGAAGCCTAAATTCATTTCAATTCAATTGATAGACGCCGTGATAGAAGCAAACAAAATTTGTTTAATTGATTATCGAATCTATTTTGTTACAATAAAACAAATGTCATGTTACGTTGACAGGTTACTGGGGTTACTGGTTTCGTATTGTTGGCTACAAGTGAAATGATTCAGTAGCGCCGCCTAACATGGGATTTGCTACTAACGATTTCGTATAAAAAAAATATTGAAAAGGTCTGCATTTTGACAACATTTTGTAAATTTGTAAGTTATTTTATAAATAGACATATAGATTATAAGTTTTGATCGAGTGTGCTCATTTAAATTTTCAATAGTAATATTTCTAGTGTAGTGAAGTAATTCCAGAAACAAGAAGCGGTTAGATAGAATTGTATTTGCACCACACTATAATGGCAGCCAGCGATTCGGCAGGCGATGAATCTTTATACCCGATCGCCGTACTTATCGATGAACTTAAAAACGAAGATGTTCAGGTAAATATATTTTATCATTTTCAATGCAATTTCAGTTAGTAATTTCGGTTACGCCCATTCCGAATCAGCGTCTATTAACACTTTTTCGCTTAATGAGTGACATCACTCGATGACATATTATTCGCTTACCCATTTTTTTCGCTAAAAATATGTATTGTGAATTGTATTGCAGCTTCGCCTAAATTCAATCAAGAAATTATCAACAATAGCGTTGGCGTTGGGTGTTGAACGTACACGAACCGAACTGATACCATTTCTCACAGAAACGATCTACGATGAGGATGAAGTGTTGTTGGCGTTGGCCGAACAGCTCGGCAATTTTATCACGCTAGTTGGAGGTCCAGAGCATGCCTACTGGTTGCTTCCGCCATTGGAGAGCTTGGCCACCGTCGAGGAGACGGTGGTGCGCGATAAGGCCGTTGAATCACTTCGTGCCGTTGCTCAACAACACAATCCATGCGATCTGGAATCACATTTCGTACCACTTGTTGTTCGTTTGGCTGGCGGCGATTGGTTTACATCACGCACATCGGCATGTGGCTTATTTTCGGTATGTGACTGCCCAATTTGATTAATTAATTTACGAATCCTATTTAAAATTGTCTAATCGTTGTATAGGTGTGTTATCCACGCGTGTCACCATCTGTAAAAGCAGATCTACGTTCGAATTTCCGTTGTTTGTGTCAGGACGACACGCCGATGGTCCGTCGTGCTGCCGCGTCCAAATTGGGCGAACTTGCACAAGTGGTCGAACTCGAATATCTCAAATCGGATCTAATACCAATGTTCGTTAATTTGGCCGTCGATGAACAAGACTCAGTGCGCTTGTTAGCTGTAGAAGCGTGTGTTAGTATCGCTGCACTGTTGCCACAAGAGGACGTCGAACAATTAGTAATGCCTACACTTGGTCAATGCACAGGTGATTTTGTTGTTTTTATTATTTCACATTTTTATATTAGATGGAACATGTTTTTAAACTTTCATTTTCTTTGTTTACACTGATAAATAATTAAATCTCTAAGCCGATATCGGTGTAAAGCGCCGATAAATTAATACGGTTTGAAACACACCGCCAATGCTACGGCCGCCGCTTTGATTGGCGAAATGTTCAACCCATTCTACTCCTGCTTTGCCTTTGTGCTCTTATATCACTGTTAGGCAATACGTAAATTTCTACTCGAATATTCGATGCCATCCCACGTTTCATCATTTCACTGCTATGTCTTCAAAAAACGATTATTTTACTAAATTCGCTTATATACCGCTCTATTTTTGGCCTGCAATGAGGTTTTTAAGTGAAAAATAAATTTCCGATCATTTCGAGTTGGTAGGTAGCAAAGGGCTGTAAGTCACAAAATGTTTAACAATCTTTAGACTCAAAAAAGGGTTATGACAATATCGCAACGTTTATTCAGAGTATCATCCTTATAAAGCAGCAGTTATTGGCGTTAAATAATCTAATGCTGTTGCATCTTGGCTGATAATTAAATTTAAATATCACATTTTTCTAAATACAGTGTACTATCGATTATCCGGGTTAATCACCGGTTTGAGACACGGATATTACGAAAACGTTTTGTTAAACAAAAGAAAGTACTATGATTATAAACTAAAAACGAGCATTATATATATAATTGAATATGCCTAACAACGTTCTTCATCCCTTAAGCCGCGACTTTCGTACATTGTTCGCTTTGTTTTAATTATTTTACAAGCTTTCATTGTATGGTTTTGATTGGTACTTCCTAATAGTAGCATTAGAACGTTAATTTTCTTTAGTAAATTTATTATAATTTTCGCTATTAGAATTCTCAAGTTGTCTGTCTCAAGTTCTCGAAAACGCAGGACAAGCGTGCAATAGGTTTCTTACAAAAAAATACAAACACAGGCAATCCGCAGCCCGGTTTAACCGCATACGGAAAATCCAGAATACACTGTATTACATAAAGGAAATGGGGCTTTTTTCATCGTTTATGTATTGCTTCAATAAATATTACATAATTTGTGTGTTTTTGAGTAGCCTGGAACGAATTATCACCTTTTACATTGAAGCACGAGAAAAGTGTTTCACGTAACGAGTAAATTTCTGGAACAAATCTACTCATGACATGGAGATTGACTATATCATAAAGGTTAATGAAACCTTTAGATAAAATGAATATTCTCGTAAAATTTAATCAGCTAATCTCTAATAAAATAAAAATAGATTTAGAAATTTACAAGCACTTTAGCAATTTTCCTTGATTAACAATCGTGAATAATTTATTATTCTAATACATGCTTTACATATAATAAATTATTAATTAGCTTTTTTAAAGGAGAAATAACTGCATTTAGAACAACATCAGAAAGTTTCTACCCCACTTTAATCAAATAAATCATTAATTATTTATGTTAGCTTAGAGATTTTTTCACAAATCAATAATGTATGACATTTTTTCTAGTTCATTGAATTTTAAAATGCCATTAATTATTTTAAGATGCGACATAAACAGATTAATAAATAAAGCCACGGCATAATAATTTATTAGACACGCATTTAAATTTGTTACGCAAATTACGAAGAATGCTTTCATCTCGCTCGCTGGCAATTAGAAATTATTTAACACTCGTCCAATAAATTTTGATTTTTTTCTCGGCTCGTAATCGTAATAAAGCTGCTGAGTGTTGACATGTAGCAAACAACATTATATAAATTAGTATTTGGCTATTTATAGTTAATGAATTTCCGCTTAACTAGATTATAAATTGCATCAGATTAATAAGTGTTCATGTTTATCAATTTACATCAATTCAATCCATACAGGCTGATCTACAATAAACTCCACCTTTGAACACAAATATGATTATAAGGATTTTAATGTACATATTAAATTATATTTGATGTTCTTTTTTTCCTATCACTAATATGTTTTATGATATTAATATAGTATTTCTATTTTGCAAAAAGAAAGAATTTGTTTTGTTTTGATTTTGTATTATATTTACACTACTTTAATCTATTTAAATATCATCTTTACATATAAATATGATCCGAATTATCTTGTGATCCTGTTATTCTTATACTAGATATTTTGATAAATATGGGATTATATACGTGTACGTGATACATATGTTTTGAATTATATTACGATTATATTTATTCAAAATAATTTGCAGGAATCAAATTAAATCTACCTTTAAATATTAAATTTAATAATTAGATTATTATTATTATACATTCTTAATTATATTATTGTCTTCAATAGGACTTGTCATTCAATAGTCATCGACACTACAATGCAATTTTTTAGAAATATTTTGTATTAAAATGACATTAGGTTGACATATGCATGCTATATTGCAATACATTAATATAATACTGATTGTTGATTTCCTAAAAATGACTACTCTAAAATGAATCAAAACTAGTTCCAATGTACAAAATTACACAGTGATTAACAGGATATAAAAATAGCAATTTTGTTATTTAACATACACTTTTGAATTAGATTAACAAATAAAAACAGATAATGTTAACGATATAAAAACAATATTATCATTTGGGGGCATAAAATATAACAAACACTCGAATATGTTTTTTATTCAATAATGGACGGTTTTATATGGTACTACTCTTAAATATATAGATATGAAAAATGCGTGGTGTTTGTTTTAAAAAATTTATTTACGCTTCGGTAATGACGAAAGTCGAAACACGAATTGGCTCAAATAAATTTAGTGAAACAAATACTACGCACTTTGTCACTTTATTATTTCTATTCAATCGTGGACGGCTGTATATGGCGATACTTCTTAAATATGTAGTAATGAAAAAATGCGTGGTATTTATTTCACAAAATTTATTTACGCTTCGGAAATGACGAAACTGGAATACTACGAATTTTTTATTACTACAAACTTTGTTATTTCTATTCAATAGTTGTTATATAGTGATTATTCTTAAATATGTAGTATTGAAAATTGCGTGGCATTTGTTTCACAAAATTTATTTATACTTCATGAATGACGAAAGTTTAAACAAGAATTAGCTTAAATAAATTTTGTCAAACAAAAATACTACGTATTTTTTTATTACTACAAACTTTATTATGCTTTTAGGGCGGTATCATTTTTTTTTCATTATTTGTTTTGTTTAAAATGTAAAAGTTAGAAGTTAGATAGAAATGATACCATGTGAAGAGAGATCTATTTATTCTATCTATTGTCTAAATTGTATGAAATTAACTGACGTATTTTTATTGTTGTGTGCGTAGGAGATAATTCATGGCGCGTTCGTTACATGGTGGCTGATAAATTCACCGAACTACAAAAATCTGTAGGTCCGGAAATAACGCGAAAGGATCTCGTTCAAGCGTTCCAACATCTGCTGAAGGATACTGAGGCGGAGGTGCGTGCCGCAGCCGCCAATAAAGTGAAAGATTTCTGTCAGAATTTGGATAAACCCCATCAAGAAACGATCATCATGACGAATATACTGCCATGCGTTAAAGAATTGGTGGCGGATGGAAATCAACACGTCAAATCGGCGCTCGCCTCCGTCATAATGGGATTGAGTCCAATTTTAGGACGTCATAATACAATTGAACATCTCCTACCACTGTTTCTATCACAGTTGAAAGATGAATGTCCCGAAGTTCGTCTAAACATCATATCGAACTTAGACTGTGTGAACGAGGTGATTGGTATTCAACAGCTATCACAATCACTTCTTCCAGCCATTGTCGAATTAGCGGAGGATTCGAAATGGCGTGTACGTTCTGCAATTATCGAATACATGCCCTTGCTGGCCGGGCAATTAGGACAAGAGTTCTTTGATGAGAAATTGAATGCATTGTGTATGAATTGGTTAACAGATCATGTATTTGCCATCAGAGAGGCAGCTACAGTGAATTTAAGAAAATTGGTCGATCAATTCGGGGCCGAATGGGCTGAGAATACAATCATACCACGTGTCTTGGCTATGTCCAGGGACCAAAATTATTTGTACCGAATGACGTGCTTGTTCTGCATTAATGTACTCGCTGAGGCGTGCGGTGCCGATATCACTACAAGAGAACTGTTGCCGACCGTATTAAGTATGGCAACCGACAAAGTAGCGAATGTACGATTTAATGTAGCGAAGACACTCCAAAAGATTGCACCACAACTAGATCAAGCAGTCATTCAACCCCAAGTAAAACCAGTTCTGGATAAATTGAACGTTGACACTGATATTGATGTTAAATACTCAGCTTCGGAAGCCATAGCTGGAATTGCGGGTAAATATTAACTCTTTATTACTTTTTATATATTCCTAATTTTCTATAACTAATATAAATAATAATTATTAAATAATAATAAAGTTTGTTTATGGATATAACCTTTTGATGTTTTTTCTCTTACTTTGTTGCAGCATTAGGTTGAGAAAGTCATTGATACAAAAATACAAAAAACCAACAAAAAAACGATGCATTTGTACACAATTTTTCTGAGCTAATTTAAAAAAAACAAAAACAAAAAACATGAAGGAAGATCACAACATTACATTTAATTACATTAAAATAGTCTAGTAACATTAAAATAGTAGTAACTTTAATGGTAAGCTATGTAATTGTTTTATTCAAAATTTTATTTGAAAACAAAAAAAGAATGTGTAAAAAATAGTGTCTAGATAAAAAAACAGTTAGTATTAAAGATGAAATATTATTTGTACGTATTATATAAAACAGAACTGTGTACATTTATTATTTTTAATTTTTTGTTCGGTTCATTTTCGACACTATTTTGTATGGATTTTTTATTTATTTGTCATAATTAGAGATTTTGAAATAATTTCACTTTGTTATAACGTAAGTTTGAAAATTTAAAATATACGCCACTACTTTAATTAAATTGTTTTTTTATTTATTTTATTTATACTCATTAACCATTAATTCCGACGTCTCATCATCACCATAGTCATTTGAACGCTTTACACCAATGCCTTTCCCATTAATACTTTTCTTTTTAGTTTTCCGCCTTTCTTCATCCATCTGTTTAAAGAATAAATCATCCTCATCCCATACACATGGCCCCGGCTTATATCCTAAACTCTTATTGAGACACATTTTTCAAATTACTTAAGGGTAAGTAGAAATTGACAAAGCATTGTTACTGCACTTACTAACATTACTTCAGAAACGGTACGACCTTTATTAGGTGAGCAGCAATCCCGTCCAAACAGCCAACCTGGCGAATCACCGACAACTGTTCGCAACACAACTGCATTTCTACAAGAGGTATACAGAAAACGCGTAACAATCACTATTATAATCTACAATAAAGAATGAATGAGTCAATTAATTACATCTGGAATGCAATAAAATAATGTTATTAAAACAACTCGTAACTAAATCGAAAACTTCTTTTAATATTTACCATAAATCGCTGATGAAGAATTCTTTTAATTTTATTAGTATGAGAGAAATCAGATTTAAACCAGAATGATTTGATTTTTTAATTTTTTTTTGCACAAAACAAACTACTATTAAGGTTGCACCTCACTGTTTTCCCTCCCCTTTATTAGTTAAGATATCAACATAATTAAAAAATACAAAGTAATGGCAAATAATGCATGTAATTCCTTCCTTCCCAATTGTTCAAACCCAATAAGAATGATAATGACCTATGTGCGTGCGGTGTGCCATCTAATTTTTAACTGCAGAGCATTTGACATTCAAGTTACAAATTCAATAGAAAAATGCTGTTGCCACTTGGTGAAAGATATTTAATATATGAATTAATAAAACACAATAGTTTTCAGAAAGTTATGTTAATGACTTCATTAATTTCGGCTATTAAACCATCATCAGAAGAAATATAGTATGGTAGTGTTTAGACATGGACATTAGCTATAATATTAACACAATTTTGTGAAAACTACTCCGTGTTTATATTAATTCATATCTCAAATTAAAGCTCTGTGGAAAATTTACTCGAGTTTGGGTTCCAAACAACCTTTTCAACCTCTCTAAAATCTCTACTCTTTCAAACTTTATTTTAAACCACAATAGCGCGTTTTAAACACTATTTGGCTATTGGAAATGAGAACTGTAAGGTACAGCCTTAATTTTTAATATTACTTTTCTACATAATCATTTAGATTTAAGGCATTTTTTTGCAAACGTGTAAGTAGCATGTTACTATAATTTAAATATGTCTGCTTCATTATTGAATATATACTGTCCAGCAATACGATTTTTTTGCAGTACACCTCTGAATATATCTGCTCTTCAAATGATTTGTAAATCAATCGCCTTCATTCAAAAATAGCTGGTTAAAAAATTCTACAAACTTTGGAAATAAATTTCCACAAAAACTTATAGTTATGTGGAAAAGCAACATTAAGCCTTTGTGTTCGTATCCAATAAATTATTTAATAGTCATTAATCCGGTTTATATTCGATTTTCTCTCTTAGAATAATTACTTGATTTATTAATAAAATAACTGCTAAGATTATAAATGCAACAAGCGACGTTTCAATTGGCGTTCTTAAGGTATCTAAACATCCATTATTATAAATGGTACTTTCGACAAACTCCGGTTGTTCCTTCCATACATGTGCATACTCCACCTGCTGTATTGGATCATGTAAGCATTGCATTGGATGCGAGTAATCGCAACAACTCCAAGGCACAATTGGAAGATGTATGTGGTCCTTTGACAGTAAAAAACTGAAAATCAATTTTAGAAATATAGAGTTACCATTAGATAGATAAAAGAGGAACTATAAATCACCCCATTTTCAAAGAGTAGCAAGGCATAGAACAAAATGCTTTTATATTTTTACATTACATCTGTTATACATAGTTGCAAGAAGTTAAAAAAATTGGCCGGATGCCGGGAATCGAAACCGAACTTCCTAAGCCACGAAAACAGCACTACAAAAGATATTTTAATATGCACATTAACGGCCAAATGTATAAAAACGAAATAATTAACTTCAATATGCTTCTCCAGATATTGAATGTTTCAAAATATTGTATAACTAAATGGTAATTTCTTTACATTCGTCTAATGATTTTAGAAAATTATATTTTCTTGAAATATTTCAAAAAAAACAAATTAAAATAAATATCAGTATATCAGTGCTTCTGTCGTAATCTATAAGTTTAACTGAGTTTAATGGATCCCAAGGTTACATCCCAACTATTAAATATATATTAATTAACTCTGCTATTTTATTTCATATTGGCCTTATATGTACATTTACCTTAAATATGCTTAAAGATGCTGTATATGACTAATTTTCAAAAAATGTAAAGAATTTTATGCAAATTGCATACAAAGATGTTCACGAAAATGAAGCATATAAGTCGAAAGCTCACCCTTTGGTGAGTAATTATAATTGATCCTAGTAACTGCAATTCATAGATGAGCGGTAGTAAAATAAGTAGAATAATTTACTTATTACGCTAAAATACAACATTGTCTTATTTATTGCTCTTTGAAGATGACATAATTTATACTAGTAATTCTAATATCTATCCAACGACCACACATATGTTTCTATGGGTACCTAAGTTGCTTAATCGATCAAATAGTTCTTTTTGATTCTATTTAAATCCAAGCTTCAAATAAATTTGGAAATCTATCTTTTAACTAACGACCAATAGAAACCTGTATTAGAGTTAGATTTACTTCTGTAATATTTCTTGTTCAATAGCCAAAATAAAAAGCATAATTTGAATATTTAGACTTATACGAGAAAATGCGTCCCATTATAAGTAGATAGATATCATTTAATTCTTTTGACAATTTAGGCATTCATATACAGGGGGTTTAGTTTACCGTTATCTAAAATAGGCTTATAGTTTAGATGTATGCAAACATATAATTTTGCATTATTTATTTAAATTTTACGCTTTATTAAAAAAATGTATTGTAAAGTGAGCCACATCTTACAATGAATGATAAGGAACCGCTGTAACAATAGCTAATTATTTACAAGAAAAATTGATAATTTGCAGATTTTTAAGAAATGGGAATTCTGCTATGTCGTTAAAATGAATTTGCCATAAATATTTCAAAATTTATGTCGTAGATATCGGTTACAGGATATATTATCTTATTTATCATATACAATAAATAAAGTTCGTTATCACTAATTATTCTCAACGTGCAGTTTTTTAGTACGATAAAATAA
Source organism: Adinopsis sp. GC000173 (assembly GCA_030264715.1). Classification (NCBI taxonomy): domain Eukaryota; kingdom Metazoa; phylum Arthropoda; class Insecta; order Coleoptera; family Staphylinidae; genus Adinopsis; species Adinopsis sp. GC000173. The sequence continues at coordinate 15,730 of JARJDW010012675.1, forward strand.
ATAAAACCGTAAAAGTGAGAACGTGTAAATCAGTGGATAGGTCTATTAGAAATATAAAAAAACACTTAATTGGTTTGCAAAAATATGCCAGAACGCGTCAGCTAATTATCTTCAATTAAATATTTTTGTAAATCAATAATATTCTTTATATTTTTAACAATTATGGCTAAATATGTTTATAATCATCTAAACTATCTAACTTTTTCAAATATACATTGGTTGAACAAACACCCTAGGTTGCCGGAGGATAGATTACTTCAAAATAGTGTTACTTTTGTAATGTAGGATGGTCTGCGTTGACATGGTACTTAGTCAGCCAGGAAATTTCATACCAATCCCGATAATGTTTAACGCCGCAACATTTCAAATTGTATTGCCACTTATCAATCGTATGTTTCCAAAGCGGATCCTTCAGATAGTTGCGCATTCCCTTCTCCATCGAATGGCGAATCGCGCGTATTATATGTTTCGAAATTCGTATCGCCATCATTGCAAGAATCGTGATATTTATATTCGTATTGAAGCAGGTTGCTAACCAAAAATATAACATTCGTTTCGTGCTCCGCCTAAAAATGCAATAAATATACATCAATGCAAAGCTTTTATAAGGTTAGTATTTTGATATGATATGTCAGTAATACATTACTACATAACTACAAAAACTAATTTAAAAAAATATTTTATTGTTTTATAAAATATAATTTCATTAGTTTATGGTGTAATTTTTAATAATTATTGAGGAAAGGTAAGTTTAAAAGTCTTCACTGATATTCAAAAATTATTTATATTTTTTAAATGTTATGTTATACAAGATTAAAAAAAAAATTAAAATATGTCGAATGAACTTACTTATGTGCTTGTAAATAACACCTCTCGCAGACTTTTATACCAACGAGATATTGAAAGATGACATGCGTGCCATACATTCCAGTCACGGTAAAAACGAATGTAATTTCAGCCTTTTCCGAATACAAATGCTTTGATACCGATAGGCAGATATACACCGACCATCCTGTCGTTATAATGCCCAAACAGATTTGCTCCAAATTGATCGTCAGACAGATCAACGCTAACGTATAACGACCTTTGCTTGAAAAACGATATACACAAAAGTTACTCATTTATGAGCAACAACAAAATAAAATAAAATGGTATAAAATGTGAATAAAAATGTCAATAGAGTGGTTACTATAGAAATCGGGGGATTATTATCGATCAAGCAAGTCAATTTCAAAATTCAGTTTGAAAATGGCGCTATTTCAAAAAGAAGTAGAGGAAGTGGAAAAGGATTCGCTATTTTCCGAGCTAGAAGTTGAAGGTTGGTAAAATATTCAAATTCGCCAATTATGTACTAATGTGAGATTGACTTATTTCAGATGTCACTGTATCGGAATGTGTCGTCGAAGCAAAGGATGAAATCCGACCGGAATACAGTGATGAGGATCTGGAAAAGCTAGTCAATTTTGTGAAGCGCGTCACCACCCTATATGCATTGAGAGATCGAGATTGGTGCGATCGTACCGATCGCGTGATACGTGAATTCTTTCTAGTGCCGACGTTGCACACCCTATGCATCTACTACGACGACAATCAACTCAACGTAACAGTAAATTTTCCAGAAATTGTGTTTGAAGATTTGATGTATTTTATACGGGAACCAAATGATATACTTACTGTTAGCAACTTTCACGATCGGGTAATATTTGGCAACATCAATGGCACAATCGAAGAGAGTGTGCTCGACCAGCTCGAAAACATCTACGCGCCGATTTTTTTCAATGCAAAAGCATGGCCAGACAGTGTTAAGTCGGATTTCCTTAATCGTCTGCATGCGTTTATGGCGAAGCTGACAGATGCATATTATAAGAGTCTGGGAATGACTGTATTGTACATACCGCGCGAAGGTTTAAGCCTGTCGCTAGAGGATGCGACAAAGGACAAAGAGTTGATTAAACGTCTGGAGGGTGTTGTAGTGTATTGGACGCGGCAGGTGCGCGTTGTCCTGCAGGGACACGATCAGAGCAACCAGGATGCAAATATTACGCCGTTAGATGAATTAGATTTATGGATATTTAGATGTAAGTAAACTTATTATAAAATTTAATCTCAAAACAGAAAAGATCTTTAATTAACACTTCTGATATTTGAAATAGTACATCTTTTGGGTAAAGAATCTTCTTAAAAATAAATTAAGTATTTAAATAAAATTAAATTTATTGTTTACAATACAATAATAATAAAATTTATTATCTAATTTAACTTTTTTTTATTTTTAGTTAAAAATTTGACGGGTGTGGATTATCAGTTAACCAATAAATACCTAAAACACACATGTGATATTCTGCAAGCAGTACAATCGTTGTATATTAAGCAATTTCAAACCGTCGTTGAGGAGATTAGCGGTAAGCTGGAGGAGGCGAAATCGAATATCGAGTACTTACAGCTACTGCGTGCACCGTGCGAAGAATTAAACCTGTGCGAATCGGCTGATGAGATACCCGAAAAGATACCCAAGATTTTGACAATTATACGCTACATATGGCTGAATAGCAAATACTACAATACGACACAACGTATTACGAATCTGTGTCGTGCGTTCACAACGCAGGTGATAATGAAATGCACGAGTTTTATCGATTTGAATATCGTTTTCAAACAGAAGAAAAGTCGAGCGGGCATTGATTTGTTTCAATCGTGCATTGAGAGTTGCAACAAATACATACAAATCTATCACATGGTAATTTATAATGAATAATACATTAAATATTAATTAATTCATTATAATTTTTAGATATCTGAAGCCCATACCGAAAACAGCGACATCCCATGGAAGCTGGAACGCGCACCAATCTTAAATCATCTCGACTCATTCATTCAACGTCTGCAAGATATGATTGAAGTGTGCTATGCGATGATTAATTTTGGACGGTTTGATGAGACGGAGAACATACCACATCCACGCTTCATCGGAACGCGCGCCTTTGAATTTCAAAATTGGTGCGATAAGATCGAAACCATGTTCATTGAAGGGTTAGTCGAAGTACAGCACGTTAAACATATGATACTTGACGTGCAATCGGCGCAATGGTACGATGAGATTTTAAAGTTTCGCGGCCGGCTCAAAGACATTGAAATTGTCGTTGAGAATTTGGTGAATAGCGTGTTTGAGCAGGTGCCGACGGTGGATGAAGGCGTTTACACATTGGCGGCATTTTATAATTATTCACAACGGCCGACGTTGAAGTCGTTGTTTGATCGTAAAACATTTTACGTAAGTTTAATTTATAATAATTGACTATGCTGATCGACAATTATTTTGTTTTGCTGCGCTAATGCGTAGTTGAATACATTTTTATAGATAAAGTGCCCACACATGAACATACCGATTGTCGCATGTCATACACGAAATTGATAAATTTTTATAGGGTTTATTTTGAAAACTATAAAATATAAATTAAGGGATTATTTTGTCTGTTCTAATGAGAGTTTGTCCATTTCAGATTTACATAAAACCATATGTTCATGCCATAAGTTTAGAAATACATTTTTGTACAATAAATAAAGTGGCCCACACATGAACATTCCGATTGATAAATTTTTATTGCGTCTACTTTGAAAACTAGTAGTATAAAATATAAATGAAGGGATTATTACTGGTCTAATGAAAGTTTGTCCATCTAAAGTCCACATAAGACCATACGTTCATGCGATGGGTTCAGAAATTTATCAAATCACAAATTGTGTATTTGAGGGTTTATAAAAAAGAAGGGTGGTTGTGAGTATGTTATAATTGTATAGAACAGTGTTGCCCAACTGCCGACCCGCAGAATTATAAATGATACCACATTGTAATATATAAATTTCTAGCCTAAAGCATCTTTATGCTTTTATTTATGTGTTTGCTTTATAAAATCGTACACCAACATTTCCGGTCTGCGAATAAGAAAATGTTGAGAAATACTGATATAAATGTGGCAAAAAAGCTTGTTATTGATATAATGATGGCAAACGTTCAATTCTATTGTCAATAATAATAATAAGCTTTTATCATTACATGTTATATATCACAAATTAATTGGATATGAAACAGAACAAATTATCCTTAAAACATCAACATTAAAAGTTACAATTTACTTCTTCAGGCATTTAAAATCAATCTAACCAATGACAGAGTAAACATGCAAATTTAATTTATTTATCCAAAACACACTAAGTAATGCTACTAAGTTGGGAAGGTATTTAATTTTAAGGGTAAATTGGTTCAGTATTTAATTGGATTAATATGTTGATATTAATTTCCATTTGTATCAAAATATAAGTTGACTTTGTTTTTATGTTTTTAGGTGTACAGTTTGTTCCGCGATGAAATTCAGGATTGTAAAGCGGATTTGATCACTGAGAAGGAAGAGTTTCCAGTGAACTTGCCATATTTTGCCGGCAGAGCGATGATGGCCATGATGAAGAAAAATCGTTTAGAAATATTAAAAAAGGTTGGCTATATATGAAATACTTATTACACACATAGTGACAAGCCACATTTCTTTAATGTTAGGATTTTTGCATCAGCCTATTATATTATACAATATTTCCCTACATTATTTTTGTTAATTTGCATCCAGATTTAGGTGAGCTATTACTAGTTTGTTTGATTTAACAGTTTTAAGCTGTCTGTGCTGTGTAGCATTGTGGATTAATAGTAGTCATTCTTCATTAAATTTTAATCAATGATTTATAAAAAATGAACATTAAGCATTTCATGTACAAGAAGTTCAAACTCAATTCGAACGTATTAAGCAACACTAAACCTTCAAAGAAAATTAATAACTTCTGCACAAAGTAGCCTACAGCCGCAAACGGTCACCTCAAGGGTTAAAGAGATCTACTACTTACCTATCAATTCTTCCAATTCTGAATTATGTATAGGCAATTGGTTACTTAGGTACTTACATGTAGTGTAAATTAAAAATCCTACCCTTGTATTGCATTAAATAATAATCCATCTTCATCAGTCGTAAACACAAATAAATTAAGCACGAATTCGGATGATTTTAAATAAATTAAATAGCACACTNTCACACATGCGCACATTACACGTAAAAAGTATGAATATGTGACGTAACCACAAAATTGTTAGTACACTACCCGGGCGGTCCAGTGATAAGACGTGTCTTCCAACCGCCGTCAATGAAGGACACATTTTCGCGCATCTGCCGGTTAATTTTTGCATATAATTTTAGTGCTTTTAAATAATGTTACCATCATTCGTTTAAAATAATCATGTGTGTTAATTGGATGTAGAAGTTTAGGCGAAGATGAGTGATATACACTTTTTATCATCGGCCATATTGTTAATACAATGATAGCTCAGTTAACGCACAAAATTTTACACTCTTTTGCGGAACTTTGGGTTTTTTATTAAAATTTCGTGCATTTTCTCATCAAAATATCCCAAAGTTGTGAAACGTTCAACAAAATATTGGCTTGCGAGTAAATTTAAGGTTATTTTAGCTTGCAATATCAAAAAGATAGCCTTCCTCAGCTTTAATGCGTTGATAACGACATATTAACCATAAATACTCATTACTTGCAAATTAAAAAAGTTAATCTAACAGATTAAGAATAAAAACATTCTCCAATGCAACAATACAACCTCCGGACCGCAGCCCAATTGCGGCCCTTAAAAACTGTTTTGCGTTTACTCAACAAATTTTTACACTTTTCTTCCTCTCTCTGCACGTTTTTTACTAAAATTTCTCAAATTTATGCATCATCTAATAACGTTTCGAAAAGAATAAAGAAAATTCAAGTGAATGATATTCGCTTTTTTAAAGTGCTGTCGAATAAATGAAATACAATCAACTATTCTTTTTCAGAAACCCATCATCTTCTCACCCGCGTTGTTTCTTCTTGCTTTTAAATCATTCGACTAACGTTCGATTAAAAATTGGGTTGGAAAAATTGGCGACAAGTTTTAATTGGGATGATCACGTCATCAAGGTGAGTGATTTTTATTTTTCACCATTGATTATTTTATTAATGTCCATAGACATATAGACACAGCAGTAACGTATCGGATAATGTATAAATTTAGTTTTGAGTTAGTTATTATCGCACAGACGTAGTAGTACATACGCCATCCTCAATTTTGTCAGTTGTCAGTACTCACTTTTATCTTAAATTCTTTCTAATGTGGTGTCCCACTGAATGGTTGCGACGTCGCGGTGTCTATATGTTTATGTTAATACCTAACTCAATTTCACAAAAGTTTTGAACTACCTGGTAAATTGCATTTAATACAATACTGCTTTTTCTTTTTCTGCAGATATTATCATTCTAATTCGTCTTTTTGATTCCGTTCGCGGCCGCTTCGCGCGTTAGAGTTAACGTATTTTCCGATGTAGGATCGAATGCGTCGCGAACATTCGTTCCGACATTGGGATTACGTTGCTCAAACGTTACGGCACTCACCAGCGTCTAACAGCATCAAGTCGTTCGGCGTCCGGTTGAATGTGTCGCGAACATTCAGCTGGAAGTCGACGATACGATGGGTGTTGGTCGTATTCGCGTCGCCACTTTTTGATAGAGGTAAGCATCAAAAATGTTTCTGTTCTAAACCAATTTCAACTGTGATGATTGTTATTAGTATGTCTTACCGATTTTGTGCTTTAGTTTCAGTACCTTCCACCCAATCAAGTATTTTAATTTTAAATCATCCGCGTTGGTCGCCATTCAGATCAGAGTCCAAGTTCCGATCCAATCGAGGTAGAGGTTACACTGCACCCACCACGGAATAAAATGGTAATTATCAATTTGTTTAACATTTCGATTCATTCCTTCTTGCTTGTATGTATATCGCCAGCGCAATACTAATTCTCTTTCTTATGATTTCAGAATATGTAATTTCATGCGACGATTCCGTAGGTGCCCTCAGGTTGCGTCCAGCTACAAAGCGTAGTTGGGCAAAAGATAACAATCTGCTTGCACGGTAGTTGCTGCTAGGTGCGCTATTCTGCTTGTTGGATTGCTTTTATTACTTGCATGCTTTTTTCCGCATTGAGGGTTGAGGATGTATTTTCAGGTTTGCGTCGCGTTCGGCGGTTGGTTGGGTCCTTGCATCTCGCGCGCGATAGATGCGGGGTGCATTTCTCTCTGCAGAGAAGTGTACGGAAAGCGATGAGGGGCGACCTCCACGTGGTGCTTTCTGGGTTACGCTAACAGGCTCTCAACAGGATGTTTGTTTTAGAGCTTGCAAGTTTATTAAACCAAATTCAACATTTTTCATCTTTTTAATAAAAATTATTAGAATTTCTACTCTGCTTGCAGTATGTTTGCAAGTACACCATACCACTAAAATTTTTTATTGCATTTTACAAAATTGCTTTATCGATTTTAATCTTGTAAACTATGACGATTACAATCTAATCGGGAGTTAAAACTTAGCACATTCAGATATATACTGCATCAATTTCCTTGATTTTCTTGTCCCAAATTACTGTATAGATGACTTTCAAAAGCAATTTCTTTGTAAAATCTTATATTATATTTAATGGAAATATGTTCGCATGGGGTCCTAGCAATAGATCCTTACTTAATAATTACACTACCGTAGGGTTTTTTAAATCTGAAGTAAAATGTCCCAAAAAGGCTTTCTTTTTTAGTGCTGGGGCACCACTCTATATTTTCATACTAGAGGCATTGAGTAGTGATCAACTTTGAGCTTAACTTAATGCTAGCACTCTGCTGGAACATATGCCTTATCTAAACAATGCATACATATTAAATATTTGACTATATATGAAAAAACTATTCAGTAATACGGAAAAAACGTGATTTTAGAGTAAAGAAAGTACGTACTCATGCCCTCTTTCATACATTTCTAACAATTTTGTGAATCTAAAACAATCATACTGGACTGAATAGTAAAAAACAATATAATTGAAAATTGTTGCACACGTTATAAATTCAATAATACGAACATAGATTTTTGTACCCATTTTAGCAACCCCAACGTTTAAAACAGAAAATTACACAAAAAGAGAGAATTACGCATTGAGAGAAACGACAATGTATTTATATGCCGGTACCTAAAGTGTGTAACAAGATTTGAATTTATATTGTAATAATTAATCAATGAACATAAATAATATAATTATATAGATAGACTAATATAAAAAGTATACTTTGCATATAACCTCGCACAATAGTCGCACAATAGTCGCGCTAATTTCTTTCTAGTTTGTAAATTGGATTGCATACGATATACCTTATTAAAGAATATAAATACTCTGTGTGATGTAAGAAAATGATCAAAGAGTACATTTCTTCCACTTCTGATCTAAATTAAAAATTACAAAGATATAGCTATTTAGAAAATCTGTTTAAAATCACTATTAATATTCGTTCGCTATTAAACGGTTAGGTGGCGTTGAGTTTTGACTAGCAGGAGAAATCTAGAGAAATCCTCTATGGGAGGAATTGAACATTAAACACATAAACGAACTAACCAAAAAATTGTTTTTGTTATTCTTTCGTTTACATTTATTTTAGTTTAACATTCTGATACCAATGAAGTACACCTAGTTATTACTAAGTTAGAGTTACTTTTGTTTGTATTATTAAATTTATGTTTTTTATATTTGCATAACGCACAACATGCAGAATTTACTCAAGGTGATCATTTTATTAATTTATTTTAATTTATTTCTAATATGTTATATGATTGGCGATTTAGGATGAAGACTGTTTCAATTATCTCTACAAAGAACATTTTGGAGATTGCTGTTTCGATGATCATGATGAGATTATGTATGACGACGATTTTTTCTTTCGTCACCGTCCACCAGCAATTGATCCGGCAATACTATTGAGCAAAACGTCATTTACCTTGCAAGCAGACAAACCAAAAATTCATAAACCGCCTAAACCAAAGAATAGCCATTTACAAACATATGCGAAAAAAGTTGTCCTTCCTAAGAATAATTGCATTCTGCAAGAGTTTGCGAAGATTGCTGCAAAAAACTGTCCAACTAAGCCAAAGCCAAAAGCTAGAATAAAATCATCGAGAAGGAAAAAACGTGATTATCAACGACAACCAAAAATTGTGTGTAAAGAGGTAGCGTTACCTAAAAATACTCAAATCGTAGATGAAGATGGTTTTACTTTAATAAAAAGTAAAAAGCCTCAAAAGAATAAAAATCCGCAAGATGAATTTGCAATTGAGATTAATAATGGATACACGTATCTAGCTGATTCGAACACAGAATCAGCTTCGAGTACAGAAAGCGACGAATCTTGTGAGGATGAGATCCAAATACCAATCAAAGTACCCGTAAAATTAGGTAAAGTTGTTAAAAATAAGTTCAAAACCGTTGCGCTTACGGAAACGAAACGTGTATTAAAATGTCACAAAGCAACGCAAACAGACGATATATATTATCTCGAGATGACCTTACAAAATGCGGCACTTAAAGTTATAAACAACTATATGCAATATTATTTACGTAAGAAGGCTTATTATACGGGTAAAATATTCTTGCAAAATTATGAGGTTGATAACGCAGTGCCTTTATATATATTCGACGTAAAATTCGGCGACACCTTCAATAAAAACTATGCATTATTTTTCGACGATTTCTTTAAGCCGACTATGATTGACGATTGGAATGGAATCATCGACGAATTTACTGAAACTTTTAATATTACTAATCCAATCACAACGGTGGACCCATCGTATGAAGTAGTGTTTATAGAATCAAATAAGTACACTAGTTCGAAAAATTATTTGATTGAGAAGTGTTTTCTACATAGAGCGGTAAGTTCATGTAATATACTTCGAGGGTGAATCAAATATAAATCAGAATTAGTTTTTAATTTATTGGCGAGGTAAGAACACAATGGTTTAATAGTATTTTCTATATTATCGTCGACGCTTTTTTTCCAACGTTTGTGGAATTTTATTGCATGTTGTTGTTAAATGAAATGTATTACAAATTTTGCATCTTTCTTGATTCTACATGCTGCAAATGTATGATATGCTGTCAAATAACGTTAAAAAGATGCGTATTTCCTTAATTCTACAGCAATACAATGTCTAATAGCATTTTAGTTTATATGAAAGTAAAAATATACTAATCTGTATTATTGAATGTAGTAGAAAATTCCAATCTCTGGTATTGTAAGTATTTTAGCCCTGCCCTACCAATCCCTGATACCAGCAATTAATTAATGCATTGATAATTGATAAATGCTCTCTAAGTCAAAACGGTTTGCTGAAAACCGGAAAAATAGAATTCTAATGACAATACCATAATGGAATTTATACAATAACGAAATACAAACACTCTAAACGTTAAAAAATATCACAGCTGCAGATATTTATATAGAAAAATAATATTATTAAGCATTATTAATATGCTTATTTGACACCAATAAATTAAAAAAAAATCTAGTTTATATTCACCCTTGTATTTTTGACCAAAATTAATGCTATTGTGTTTTAGGTAACTCGTATTGAAGAGCCTCGTTTCGATTGTTTCGAAAAGTTTCTATATTCCAAGCCCTTTGTGATATTCTTTAAGAGAAGCCTAATTTGTGATAATTACATGTTTAATAGTCTATTATTCGATTTGAAAACAAACAATACTGCTCAATTGAAATACCAAGTAAATATGCTTTACAAAATCATACAAAAAATACCAATAAAATTGCAGCCACGCTTTTCACACCGATATTTACTTGCTGAAGAATTTGATGTAGATAATTGTGTGCCGGAAAAAAATAACACTGTCTTAGGAAACGTTATGAAATTCTTTATTACTGCAAATTTTTTATGCATTTATGCTTTTTCTTTGTTTCATATCTTCAACAACCATATTATTAATAGCAAATAAAAACTTAAACTAAAAAACTCTATCTTGATAACTGCTATCCTGCATTGTTGATGTATTCGGCCGTTGTCCGGGTAAAGAATGGTGTTGGGCTCGAATGTTATGCGTTGGCCGACGTGCCGGCGCCAAATACTCGAACATACTTTGATGATGGTTCGCCAACATGTTGTTCAAGTTGCAAGGCATCGGATCCGTCCAGAAGAAGTCGTGATTTAATGCTGTATCTGCATCAGCGCGCTTCGCCGGATCAAGCACCAACAATTTATCAAGTAAGTCACAAGCGTATGGATCTTTCATATAATGTTTCAGTCTTTCTTTTACCTAAAAGAATTGTATTAGCTATATTATAAATTGAATGTTATATTCCATTATACTTTTCGCTTTTGTTGCTGAGGTAGTTCCATAGATTTATAAAAGTCTAAATTTTCTACACCTGGCCATACAGCAGGTGAAATTGTTCCACACAGTTGTGATATTAAAACGAGCTGTTGCTGCTCACTACTTCCTTGCATTATCGGCGATCGTGTCCACATTTCAGCCATAATACATCCCGCGCCCCATAGATCAACCGGTGGTCCATAATTTCTCTCTCCCAGTAATAATTCCGGTGGTCTATACCATAGTGTTACAACGCGATTTGTAAATCTATTCGGATCGCCATTCTTATTTATACTAAATGCTCTAGCCAAACCAAAATCAGCTAGTTTTAAAATGCCGTTTTTAGTTATTAATACATTCGCTGCTTTCATGTCTCTATGCAATATTTTATTATTATGAATATAATATAATCCATTTAGTAACTGTTGCATCACTTTTTTTATTTCACCTAAACTAAACTTAACATTTACATTTGATAATAAACCGGCTAGATCGTGTTCACAAAAGTCAAATACTAAAAAGAATGTCGTCTTAGAGTTTTTACTTTGCGTTCGGCATATTTCTATAAGATTTACAACATTTTCATGTTTTAGTAATTGTAATATTCTAATTTCACGTAGCGCTGTTATGGGAAACTGAAATGTGATTCAAAATGTAGACAAATCTTGCAGCTCAATTGCCTGATAACAAGGAATTAGTGTAACTACAATAGGTTTATCATAACTACGTTCCAACTCTAGGTTTCAGGCAATTGATATGATCATATTTGTTGCAACTTACACCTTCCTTTTCATTTTCCATCAAAACCTTCTTCATAGCAACGAATTTATTTGGGTTACTTTTGTCTCTGGCTTTAAATACCTCTCTGCAAACAAATGAATAGATAATTATATTTATAATCAAATTTCTTACGATAATTACCCAAAGGTTCCTTGTCCGATTTTTGCCACTCTTTCATATTTACTAGAATCATCACAATATGGAAACATAAACGATTCCAAATATTTTTCCTTTTCCACATTCGTCATTCCTGCATGTGTGTGATTTGAATTAGAACGTTGTTCTTTAACATTGATATTTGATTGCATTTTGTAAAATACACAAAATAACTTTTACAACAACAAAATCTTAACCTCAATCACAGTGACGTTACAGAATATTCTGGAAGGGGATAGATTGCATAAAATTGCGTAAAATTAGATGTTTCACAAATATATGAATAAAAATTTAGTGCATAAATTAATAGTAGGAAAATTTAAGATTGTTGTCTTATAAATAATCAAACACAGTGGTTTTATTTAAGTAATTATGTTAAACTTCTTCCATTCGCTGCTAGGTTGCGCTGCAAGTATGGTGTTTCTAAAGTTGCATACTATATTCAAATACTAATTGGATTATTCCGATTAGTAAACGAGTAAATATCACATAATTCCTGTTTAAATAAATGACAATTTTCATTTTTACTTTTCACTTTAAGAATTGATGAGCTCCAGGGTAAAACAGCAACGTTCACATTGGAATTGATGAGGTTCGGAAAAAAAGGTAGAGTTAAATTTAATAATTTATATTTTAAGACAAAAATTAAGAACTTTAAAAAATTACAGTAATATTTCTTTACATTTAAAATATCTATAAAATTAATTTTAAACTTTGTGCATGAACTATAACAATAAGTTAAAATCGATATTTCTAACTCCTTAACAATAAACGTTACTTAAAATATTTGGCACGTATCATATGTAGTTATAATATAAATTATTTATTTATTCATAACATTCCAGTCAAACGCTTTGAGCAGCCTCCAATATACACCATCAACATAATCATCTAGTTATTCATTAGATGTCATTCAAATCTATCTACAATTGTCTTAACCCATCCTTTGGAACACTGATTATTATATCGTTCACTGCATGTGTCCAATTTCTGGCTATAAGAAATATTGATTTTATAATTTTGATTATTAGTTGTAGATAAATTTACATTTGCTGGAAGAGAACTTCTCGTCGTGTTGGTTTTATCAGCACTGAGAAATTTTGGCTTTGTGGGAATTGGCGGAGGTGCTTTTGTTGGACGTTTTATTTCTTGTTTAGATTTATGCTCCTCAGTTCCATCATCGTTATAGTTATCACCATTTTCTGATTTTTTAAATATTGTCATATTTTTCGCCGATCGAAAACTATCACATTTCTCAATTGTACTTTCAGCTTCATTTAAACTTTTATCTAATAAACTTTCATAAAAACTATCGAAATTTTGACTAGAGCTATTAAAATCTGGACTACTCATTGCATTGGACATTTTATCGTCTTGTGTTAAAGAGATATGGAACAAAGTAGCACTTGAATTGCTTTGACTAGATTTTGAACAATTATTACTATTTTCTTCTTCAATACTATTTGAATTTTGACTAAGTCGTTTATCAAGTTCGTTAAGTACTTCATATTCATTGATTGTCATATCAGTATCTGAATATTTGAAATTATAATCGTCGAAGTCAATTTTATCATTTTGATCAGTTTGATCGATACTAATATTGCATTCACTGGAAGTTAATGAATTGGAGGAGAATAGTTTATGTGGATCTACATAATCTGGATTCGCAATTTTCGCACCCATGTTCTTTGAACCTTGCTTGTAGATAGGATTCTTTGCCTTCTTCTGTTCTTCATTTAGTATGGCACGAAAGCGTTGTAGCAGACTGAAACGTATTATTGACTTTCGATAAATTTTATGTTCGGGATAATCATCACCAGCTTGTGAAGATAAATCGCTGCAAATGATACGATTAGTTATGTTAAGAATATAATTAGATGGATAATAACTTACTTTTCATGTAAATCTTCGTTCTCCGGCAATTTATCTTGCAGTGAGGTGGACGATTCGGCTAAAATCAAACTACCTAAATTCTCGTTTTTATTTCCTTGTTGGTCGTTTATTTGAAAGGATCGAGGCAGTGAATCGGCTTTGCTTGTTTTCCTATCTTGAGATTTCAACCATGCATTTGATAACCCGTCATTGTCTTTTAAGTGGCGCTTTTGGCGTTTTAATAATTTATGAAACTCTTCGTTTTGCATCAAAAGATCACTAACTACTTGAGCGATTGTAAGATTATTATTGGAGATTTTATTATCCATGCTTTTATCCTCATCTTCATACGATTTATTTAGCTGATCCTTTTCAAGGTTTAAACTATCAGTAGATGCGCAAATAACATCACAATTTTCAGAATCTGAGAGATCGGTGTAAAATGTTGGTCCACTATCTTTGGCTTTCTTAGTTTTCGATGGCTTTTTATATGTTGATTTTGTTGTATACTGCTGTATGACGTTTGGATCGGATTTTCGTCGCCAATTGGCGATTGATGGAAATGTGCGATCTTGTGAGGCAGCTCTTCTACTTGCAAAATCTCTAGTCTTACGTACACGAGAACGTCGTTCTAAATACTGTGGAGTTGAATGTTGCTTTATGGGTGACCATTTTTCATTCTCTTCAGTCGTTTCTTCCACATCTTGTCCCAGTTGCATAACCAACTGTCGAGCATGACTTGGTATAACTGCACTATAATTTTCAAGAATAACGCGCTTGATTTGCAAAGTCCATTCTCTCTTGTGCTGTGCAGAACGAGCACGTAAGGTGCATTGTTGACGTGGATTATCAAATGGCAGTACATGGAAGCTTAATGGCTCTCCTCTAACTTGTTCCACCAACATGAGATTTGAACACTGAAAAGAAAGTGCATTTTTTACAAGAAAAAAATCTTCAAGATTTGAATCTATTTACATACCATAATATGTGTTTTATAAGCTAATGCCCCATCTGGCTTGCTTTTCGCCATTAATAATAACTTATCAAACAGGAAAACATGTCTTCTACCACGTGCACCACCTACTCGAAATGTTCCTTCTGCTATTAATTCACCTAACGCTGTAAGATCAGGTCCACTCCAACCATATAATTGAGATTGAATTTCTTGTACACGTACGGCATGCTCGTGTTTCCTCTTCATTGTATTGATATGTGTCGCCACGCTGGTCATTGTTGTTAGAGCTAAGTCAACAGTCGGTTTATGCACGCTATCACATTGCTTTGATAATCTCTGGAAAGGAAAAAAATGCGCCATTTACTCACAGTTTCTCTCTACCTTTTTACATGCTGCTTACTTGAAGTAATAAATGGTATTTAAGTATTCGTTGCACCGGTTTTAATAAATAGGAACCTAATGGCAATGCATGTCCAAGAGCAACCTGGCGCTCTCTAAATAAGCTCGCCATTTTATCGTCTCGGGTGAGTTCAGTTAAAATATTCATTGTTCTAGGATAACTTGTGCAGTATTCACAGTAAATCGAGAAGCCCGAATCGTTAAGTAAGAACGTGTTGGCCGTTTGAGATGGATCACAATTCGCTGTACGTAATTGTTGCAGGAATGATCTAAACACATAAATATGTACAATTTATACAATCACATTAGCTCGTATTAATTATTTATATTAAAATATTACCTATTAAATTCGTATATTTCCTCTAAATTGCTAAACAAGAAAGTTAAATGCTCTTGTAGTGGACATTCTGGATCGTTTTTCCAAGGCTCCAAGTATCCCTGTAATAATAAAACAATTAAATAAAATTCGTAATGATGGCAAAAAATAAAATTTTAACAGCGTGTATAATCGTTGAGTGAGTCATCAAAAAGCACAGTTATTACCTTCAACAAGGTCGTCATGATTATTTGTTTATATTCAAAACATCAAGCAATGTGAATACAAAATTCACAATCGCTAATATAACAATAATATTGTGGATAGTTTTTGCTATTAAAATTTATTAACATTACTACAAACATAACATAAATATACCTAACCATCGTACTAATGACTGCATTTCCTGTCATTACTGGTGCACTCTTTTTGGAATAATGATCAATACCGTTTGTGGTCTTATTAACAACAACAATTATACAAATAAGGAGACAATGTTATGTTGCAATAGAGCTAATGTTTCGAAACATTAATTTTCTGTAAAAATATACCACACTATTATGAATTTTATGTAATATCAGTGTAGATATTCGAATTTCTGCAAATTAACTTCCTAATTTGGTACATACAGATTCACCTTGGCCTGCGGCCTTTCGCGGCCGTGAGGTGTCCACCAATACGCTTTAAAAATTAATTTCGATAACTGTTTGATGTTTATTTAATAAAAACATTGATTTTACAATGAATTTACTTCTTCTCGAAACAGTTCATGTAACTGTACCCGAGAAGCAAAAAAACTCAATACAAAAATCGAATAGTGATAAGATAGACATTTATAGTATTTCTATCTTTTGTCATTAAACATTGCGGTTTTTTGTTACATATCCAGCGAATTACGTTCATTTTTTAATCAATGAGTTAACAGTACATTAAACAATTTAGAGCAAGCGATGATGAAGGAAAAAAACTTAATTTGCATAAATTGAATTTTGCAATTATGATTAAACAAAATCTCTTTAATTTGGTAAAATCTTACAATATTGATTTCCATTAAAGTTTATTACGTATAATAGCTGACAGTTAAACATCAGCAATGAATTTAAAAGTTTAAAGAGTGGTTTCATGCAGATTAAAGTGCTACACAAATTCGATACTTTATAAGCATACTAATTGGATCTTTTAAAAACGTGTATTATTAAAAAAGAATGTTAAAAACTTACTTGTATAACTTGTCTCAGATCTTCAACATAAATAGTTTCAGTGTCCAAGACTTCTTGAAGTACTCTTAATTCAGGACTCATTGTAGTTGTTTCTGCTATTCCACTGTCTGCAGATCCTGAAGATTATAAAAACGATTTAAGAACAAAAAAGCAAAATGAAACTTTATATTTTATATAGGAGTTTGCAAGTGAAACACTTTCAGTTGCCTTTAAGGATTTAAGAAAACAATAGGTTTTATAGAATGCAAAAAAGCATAACAGGTTCTTAGAAAATAGCGGCTAACATGAAACTATTTTTAATAAAGTAATAGATACATTATCTCTTTTATCATGTAAATATTGCATAATGGACGACGAACTTTTAAAAAACATCATACTAATTAATTATCGCGAAAACAGTGAGAAAAATGCAAAGGCTAATAATCATAAATCGTTTGCTTTCAACAGTTTTAATTAACTTAGAGCTGCAAATAGCGCACTTTTTCTAAACAGGTTACGTAAGTTTTTTGAAAATGCAATTTCAAAATATGTAGGGCTTATAATTTATTTAGATTAACTCTACGAGCAATTAAAACGTACAAGTGAGATCTAATTAAAGATACAGACAAGACCAGACCGAAAGAGCTTCAACGGCAATTTTTTTATGTAATGTGGAATATGTTTTACTAGTTTACTGTAAGATCGAAATCGAGTTTTACGTTCTGTAAAATTGACTGTAATTGAAAGGTTTTATTATTTAATATCGCCCAAAGGCATTTCGCGTTCGAATTAAAGCTTGCATGCGTAAAATATTTTCAATAAATACAATGAAAATTATAATTGTTGTTTGTTGTCATTTCAATATATCACATAAACTTTCATTATTTAGTAACACTTTATACAAACACATATTCGACTTGTTGAATACTATCTCGTATTCTAGCCTGAAGGTTACAAATGCGTGGGTGAACGATACGAAAAAAAAAATTGTGCTTATTTTATTTATGGTTGTTTTATAGAAAATTCAGCATCAAAACGGGCAATAAATCAAGCGCTATTTCTTTTGTAATTTAATTATAGGTCAAGATGTATTCGCATTATCCACACACAGACACATGGAATGAAACCGAAACCATTTTTATTTTGTCAAATGATAATTTTACGGTAAATTGCATACTCGTAGTATGTACATTTTTTCGTTGAAACTAAAAGTTAAAGGTGTGTGATGGCTTGACCAATTCAAGGAATTTTAAATCAGTCTGACACAATTATCATTCTCTCTTCCTTCCATAGAGAGTCAATGCATTTTATATTATTAGCGCCCGCGGTCACTATGCATATGCATATTTATTATAAAAAAAATCAACATTATTATACACGTACGTATAAATATTTATCATATTATGTGTGTAAACTCTCCGCAGGTTAAAAGATTATATTTAGATTACAGCGTAAAAAAGATTTAGATCAAGCGAGAACGCGTAACAAATACATTTTACACATTATAATGTTCACAAATTTAAATTTGATGCCGACGTATAGATTAGATGACGATATAAATTAGAATATAATTGAATCGTTTTCGATATTACATAATGCAAGCACAAGACCATCGACAATCTCTTGAAAAGATTAATCAATTCAACATTTTTTTTTCAATTGATATTATGTAAATCGCTTTATGTATATATGTACTTACACTCGGTAACTAATGAATATGGATACTTTTAGCAATACGCAGACCAAATTCATCCTTAGAAGAAGTTACGCCAGGTAAATTCATAATATGTATATAACAAGTAAATCCAATGAAAAGATAAATCAAAGGAAACGAATTGGTTTGATGACAATAGTTTATCACTGGAAGGAAATTATTTCTTCAGCCAACCTTTGTAAAACCTCATTTTTGCAGATGTACCAAAAATGCAATAAGGCAATGCTAATTTGCTAGCTGCCCAGATCCATTAGTGACCGAGTGTATGTGTATATATGTAATATACGAACCTTGTGTTAGACTTGGCTCCACATCGCTATCCAGACTTTCAGCGGATGCCAGATAAGCGGATCCTTGCTGATGCAAACCGCTACTACCGCTGGACGAACAGGACCCGAGGCTCGTCAACGAAACGGGCCGCGATACTTCCGAGGATAGTGTGCTGTCGGTACTTTCACTGGGAATCTAAACACATTCATAATTTAGATGTCGTCGTTGTTGTTGTTATTGTTGTTGTTGTTGTTGTTGTTATTGGAAGAAAGTTGTAATATCATTGACTACCAACTATCATCGAATAAGTACCAAATTTATGGTCGATGGACGAAGATAAACTAGAAACATTACCTGAAGAAATTTCCCCATATTTTTTCTTCCAACAGGTGTCCTTGAAGCAATACCCGATGGTGATTTATGCATGTACGATCCTAAAGGTTTATTGCTCAACGACGATTCGGAAGTGTTTGGCGTGTCACTACTGGCAGCACTCTCAAATCCGCTCGATGCGCTCTTCGAATGATACAGGCTCGTCTTGTTATTGTCACAATTCATTAGCATATTTAATAAATTATTATTGTCACTGGTATTATCAAGTTTATTGTTACTACATTCACTAAACAAATGATTTTTTAGATCGTTCGATTGTTTATCGCCCAATAGATCTACGTTGTGAATAACTAATTCATTATCAGGAAGATTTGATATGATTTTCTGTACGTTCGGCGATATTATATCTAATGATTCATTACTTTTATGCACAAACTTTTTATCAGGCATTGATCGTTGCGATCGATTCACGTAACTAGCGCGATTAAAACGTCTCTGATGGGATAATTGCTGTTCATGACCATCACTCACATCGATTTCATCATCGTCAGGCACATTGGCTAAGATTTTCTGTACGTTCGCTGATAGGTTCGTGAAATTGCTCGCTTGATAAATTCGTTTAGGCACAATTGTCTTTGATTCCTCTTCTTCAATTGTTGATTGCTCTTTATTCTCATCAAGAAGAGCGTCGATTGCTCCCATAATCGAGGGCATCAAATCGGGAGATGTCCCTAGAAAAAAAGAGAAAAGAGAAACGGACACATTATTAACAACTCTGTTGTATATTAAATAAATTAAAGCCACAAAAGAGAGAAAAAAGCGCACGCAGGTAAAATAAACAAACAGAAATAACCTTGGTATTGTGTAGGTAGGCTTTTTTTCCTATTATATAATAACCAAAAATTTTAATTAGCTAGTTAACAAGATAATAAATACGTACATGCTAAATGCACCGTTCACTTTTATGATCAAGTTCAAACTGGGAACGAAAAAGATGCCGTACAATAACAGAATTCATTTTATATTTAGCCCATATGGCCACCAACTTTGCCGAGACGTTTCTCAAACGTCTCACAATCTTATAGTAGTGTGAATGCGACTGAATGGGAAATGTTCTGCGATACGAAGTAGAGAAATAACATGGATCACACACACCACCACCATGCAACAAACACACACACACAACACACAACACACACATCGATCGTAAATTGTGTTTTTTACATTTATTTTAACTTATAAACCTCATTGTTATATGTTTCCTGTATTAGAGGAAACACACGGCATTGGGAATTTTTATAATAATAATAAACAAAATAGCTGCAACGGTATAGTACATATATGTTCAATGAATTTTCAATTATGATTTTTTTGAAATTGGATATATTCTATTAATTTCCTATTCCATTTCTCTGACATCCACTTCTACTACACTTCAACAACAACCAACACTACAAAGAAGTTCGAATCGAGCAAATTATTTAATATAGATATGCTCTAAATATTTCACAAACGTATATACTAAAATATAATCTATGTGGGCTGTTGTAAAAGATTTCAACAGCGAAATCGAATTAATAAATATTCAAATCATGAAAAAAGCAACACTTTTATTGCACATGATAGCTACAAAACGTCCATGACAATTTTATAATCGTAGCCGTATGAGCCATTAAACAACAATTTTCTTTATTCATTTCTTAGAATTAGCAGCGCCGCTCGTTGCAAGTTAATTCATTGCGCGGTCCGTCATTTCAGTGATTCACAATTTGTTATAAAACCATTTCGTTAACGATAATTCTCTAATTGCTGCTTAATTTATGTTAATGTGATTATTTCGGGCACCCAAAAAGAATCTCTATCACATACACACCAAACTGTAAAAAACCGTTCGAGTAAAATCATATATACCTACTATATTATATGTGGTTGTAATAAAAAGCGAGCTACGATATGATACTTTCAAGACATTCGGATCTAATATTGAAATACATTAAATATTGAAGGTCGTCTATCTAATAACTTTGGTAATATCTATGTCGTTTACCAATTTTATGATGTAACACAACACTTTGTTGGGCGCTGCTGCTTTTAACATCTTATCAATAGGTACGTTTTTCTTTTCATAATGATTCACTACAATTTTAGGTGCGCTGAGAGTTTATTAATTGAGAAAGGCCGTTGCGCTCCCGAGTCGCTTGAGTGTGTTATATTATTAAATTATCAAAGCGGGTTTTTAATATAATTTTCGTAAACCTACCGTAATAATGCATAGAAGTGGAATAAAAAAGGCAGCAGAGTGAGTGATAAAGCTTATTATAAATGTATGAACTTGAACAGATAAGATTCCATTGTGTGAAATAGTTCAAGAATGCACGACAAAATTTTAATTTATTGATTTTATCATTCGTCTAAACTCAAAATAAATAACGTTCCATATTTTAGTTATTATAAACACATTCTGTGGGTAAACAATCAGACCACCTTGACGATATAAAAAACTGGATCAGTTGTTAGTAAATCCCTTATCAAATACATACCTACTTGTCAATTTGTCGTCGTAGGTACAAATTCGAAACTGAACTGCTCATAATACGTCATATTGCTGTTAAATACAAGGATAAAAGCAGAGGCGGCGTTACAATGAGTGCGAAGAATTAAAGGCATTCAATTTTCTAACTTTTTTAATTATCTTTAGAATCTTCATGTTTCTTGAATATAAAATTGAAATTTTTACAATTTTCTTCCGATT
>JARJDW010012678.1:0-24335 GCA_030264715.1 Adinopsis sp. GC000173
AACAAACATTAAAATACATGAAACACAAATGATAAAAAGCGAATGCTGACAATAATGTTTATAAAAACGGAACTAAAAGAAAGAAAATGCAACTTTTGCATAAACAACAAAAACAAATATTATAGGAAATGTTACCAAAATATTCGTATAGCTCTACACCCCGTAGTGCTAACGTGCGGTAAAGAATAAATTGTTAGATCAAGTATAATTGTCGATGTAGTTTAAGTGGTGGTATCAGTTCACAATATTTTCTGTGATAACATCGAGGAATTCCTTTCTATTCGTTATTATTTTTGTTATATTTATTATTATTATAATTATTATTATTATTTACCTATATTTCAAAAATTTGGAGAGGGGCCCGTAAATACAATTCTGCCTTGGGCCCGCAAAGGTCTAAATTAGGCCCTGAACATACGTATAAAATGTAGCGCCAATATATCGTCGTATTATAATTCTATTGAAAATAAAAATGTTGAAAAATTCAACGTGAAATCGACGTAGTTTTGTGGTGGAATTAAAAATGGATAGAGTATTGAGTGTTCTCAATTTTAACGTTTATGATTCATAATTATTTCAGCTTTCGTCATCATTTTTCGATACCGAATCAATTTTTTATTGAATTTGACGTAGTGTTGCGTAACAAGTATAAATCGTTAAAATTTTAAATAACAAATGCTTACGAGGTTAGAAATTAAATAAAAATCATATACAAACTCTACACATACAAGTAGTTTGCTTTTTGTATTCATTTTCAACCTAGAAAGTAATATTAAACATGGGAAAAATTTTCACATGTTTTTAAATTTAAATAAGCAAACTATAATTGCATTAATTTCATAGAAGAATCACAACTTAGTAAAACCTGTGAATTCTGCATAAGACTTGTGGTGAATTGCTATTTATAAAGCAAAATAATAAATAAACAATACTCAAAGTGGATTTAATATAAAATATTTAGTTTTAATGTAAATTTTGGCTAAGTACCATTATTAAAACTGAAGTTCTAACACAAAATTTAATTATTAGTTAGAAATCAATTTTGTTAAATTGAATAATTTTCGTTATTGTGGAAATAAAACGTTTTAGATGATTCAAGTATTAAACTATAACATTTATATCTACTGCCTCTGACTTAATAATTATAATTAAAATAATTTCCTCAAAAAAATGTAGGGAGGATAACAAGAAAGCCAGCTGTATACTTTTACAACATTTCCACATTATTTAATACTAAAACACGCATATGTATACATATATATATTTTATCATCTTTACATGGTATTTACATAAATGTTTATTATAAATAACATGTTACTATACTAGACGACGTAGGAAATATCAATTACTTCGTACTAATTAGCTGGGAAAGAAAAAGCAATCTTTATTAAACGGGGAATGAATAATATGAAGGCGTAATACAAATCAATAATGACTTTCCAATTAATACACATTTTTTCGGTTCAAACGTGATAAAAAAATGAGGCAACGAATTGATGGTTGTTTTTTTTTACATACGAATCGATATTGAGAGCACTAAATTATTAAAACAAAATAAGTCACATGATCGGTAATAGAACATGCGACGTACAATACCATCATGATCGTTACGCTTCCACCTCAAATTCATTTTCACATTGAAACCTTTTAGTCGTGCGCGTACATTACACATACATATATTCAATATATACACGCACTTGGTGAATCCATACTTTGATAAACATGAAGGACGGATTTTCAGGTTTGAACATAAAGAAGTCAAATATTCGGATTTGGATTCATCAGCGCGATTTGAATAGTTTGCAACAAGTCATTTGGGAAGGACATGGCGGAAAATTGCTGGTTGAACATAGTAATAATCCGAAAGTTAAGCGATTTCTAGAATGCGTTCCACATATGATGGTAAGCTCTTTCATTAATAAAACTTTACCTATAGTGCACTAACAAGAAATTGTTTTTAGGGAGCGATTAAAGATGTCCACTCTGATGTAATCAACGATGATTTTGAAAGTCTGAAAACACACACAAGTCCACCAGCACCAAACATTCTATTCATTGCCAAAGATTCGAATGGTTTAACACCTCTACATAAGGTAAATTAATAAATTTGTCGGCATGCAAGTAACAAACGCTATAAATGAACGCTTTGTTTGTTTAGGCTGCAGGTTTAGGTAGATACGACTTAGCTGAATACATAGTAGCACACAATCCCAAAAGCCTAACGTGTATTGATAACGAGGGTAGAACGCCGTTGCATTATTCCGTGCTATTAAAAGATGGTGGCAAAATGTTCGATTACCTTATAGAAGCCGGCGCCGACGAGGGTGCCGTGGACAATGTAAGTTAAATAAATTAACAATACGCATGTCATTCAATGCGCGTGTGATTCATTTATTATTCATTCCATATGTGGGGTATATAGAAATCGAAAAGCGCCGCGTTCTATAAAACGCGCAACAACGAGATCGACGCCAAAGTCCTACACGTCATTCCAGATTGCCCACGCAAGGCGAAGGAGCAATCACAGTTCGACTGGAGCATTCTCGGCATTGCTGCTACACCACTCGACGAGATGACGAAGGTGATAGGGCACACGGATGATGTGTTCGGTTCGGATACCAGTCATGAAGAAGTGAATAATAACGATGAAGAACATAGTAAAGCAACGAATGGGGATGTGTTTGAAACAAATGGTGATATACATGCTGAAGCAGAAACTAATGGTAGTAATGGTGATATTGATACTAATGGAAATATTGAAGAGACTGAATCTGAAGCGGTGGATGAAACTCACCTTGAAGAAACACATGCTGAAGTTAAAGCAGCTGAACCTGAACCGGAACCGGAACCAGTGGCTGAACCTGAACCTGAACCGAAACCTGAACACCATGATGAACCTGAACCTGAACCCGAACCTGAAGCGGAAGCTGCACTAGAACCGGAGCCTGAACACGAAGAAGCTGAAGCAACCAATGATGCTGAAACTATCGAAGCCGTTGACGAGCATCCTGTTGATGTTGAAGATGCAATTGTTGAACCCGAAGCTGTAATTGAAGGTGTTGTGCATGGTGAACATGAAATCGAATCGGTAAACGAGCAAGGACAAGGTGCGGCAGCCACCGACGACAAAGATGATGCTGAAATCAATGCGCTAGTCGAGGCTGGTAACATGGAACAGCTTGCATCGCTCGTTCTAAACGGTGAAGGTCACCGCCTTGCAGGACATACAAGCGACGTGCCAGAATTACAAAGCTTTCTAGACAATGTTTCCGTATACATGGTAATTACATTAATTAAAATCGATGTCGTATATATTAAATGCTTTCTTTTATGCAGGAGAAAATCAATCGCATACATTTATCCTCACGCGAAGGCAACCTGAAAGACTTGCAAGCGGCTTTGGATCGACGCAAATTCGCCATCGCCAAAGATAAGGTTTCGCCGGGCGGTGCCACACCGCTACACGTCGCAACGATTTTTGGTAATACGAGCATTGTTAGATACTTAGCTGGTAGATTTCCTGAGACTGTTGGCGCTACTGATGATAACGGCCGAACTCCACTTCATTACGCGGCGGTCGTGCCAGATAATGGGCATTACTACAATTTACTAGTACACTTAGGTGCAAACACACGCGCTGAAGACAAGGTTAGATCAATTGCTTGCACCTAGAACTGTTATATATTGCTTTGTTTGCTAGTTTGGACATTCCGCCGAGTTCTACCGAATGAATCAGGGGGAATTTTCGCACAGATCTTTACTACGCGAGTATGGAGCCGAAGATTTAGCCGACGCCATGTTACACGACAGAGGTAATTATTAAAATTGTCCAAAGTAAAACTCAGTAATTATAAATATGACATATTAAAATAAAAACACATTAAAACTAGTGGCTTATTGATGTTGCAAATTAATTTGCCATATGTACAGTAACACGTAGAATATACAATTCAAATCTATAAATATTATAAATATATATACAGACAGACCATATGTGTTAACTTAATCAAAATTGATAAGCGAGACAGATTTCTTGCACGATTGTTTGTTACTATCACAGTTCCCGATGACATCTATTCAGCGCGGAAAGATCTGGACGATCAAGATATGATTGTGGTGTTAGAGCGTTGTTACAATTTGCTGCATGGACGCCGCAACTCGAATGTGACATCGGCGGCATCAATTAATTCGACCGCATCGTATGCGACGACTCCGTACACTGTACTCAGTCGACATACACGACGATATATCTTCGATGCGGTCAAAATGCGTGTGACCAAGTTCGATCACAATCTGTACGATATTATCTGGCCGAGTGTTAAAAAGCTGCCCACCGACTTAACGTTTCGAGCGAATTTAGAGCAGGACTTCCCAGCGGGAATTGTTATTCCCGATTTTAGCGCCTACAAAGTGTTCGAGGAATTTTTGCTGCCGATCGTTAAATATGTAAATAATTTAGATAATAATTTAGTGTTAACGGACCATCCCGATGAAAAGTTTGTTGTGATAAGTCAAGATTACGACGATGAGGATTTGAAATCCGAACATAAATTTGTAGAGATCGATTTAGATTTAGACGTGCCGGGTAAGAATATTCTATCGGGCAACTTGGAATGCACACGAAATCTATATGATTTTGAGCTACCAAAGTACTTAAACTACGGTGAACTTGAGGCAGTCGAACGTATTATCACTTCAGCGTTACTAAGTGGTGAAGTAGCGACGGCTTTGTATCCCAATGCAACGCTAGAGGAAATTAACGATAAGGGAAATGGAACTTATTATACAATGAATGAAATCCTAGAAGATTCTAGCGAGGCGCGCGTTGTTTTAGCGGCAAACGGTTTATTAATCCCAATATGGAATATACCCGATTCAGATAGATTGCACGGAAAGCACTGGCCGTACGGTCGTGGCGTCTTTGTAAGTAATAGTTGCAATCTAGCAGTATGGATTAATGTCCTAGATCACATACGTATTGTTACTTGCACGTCGGTAATGAAGCCCGGCAACGTCGGCCAAGTATATTCACGCATCTATCGACTGATGACCGCGCTGAATGAGAAAATCAAGTTCAAGCGCGATGAGAAGCTGGGTTATTTGAGCGCACGACCGTCTGCGCTCGGAAATACGTTGCAATTCAACTTGCATATACGATTTCCGCATCTGATTAGAGAGCCAGATAATTTTCGGCATCTCTGTAATGTGCGAGGATTGAAATATCACAAAAACTCGCATACCACGGACGTGGTGAAACTGAGCAACATGCAAACACTAGGCCTGCAAGAATTGCAATGCTTTGAAGACTTTTGTGCGGCTATTGCGAATATCCTACAATTGGAAAAGGGTCTAGCGATGTCCAGCTCGCTGCATATCGCAACGATGTTTGTAAATATGTTCAAACGAAAGAAAAACAACACAAACAACAAAAACGAATAATATAAAACATAATTTTAGATTAACTTGTTTTGTTTATCGTTTAAAATTTGTTTGTACATAGTGCCAAAAATTTTATTTTGTTTCTTTGTTATCACGAGTGCCTATGGACTACGAATTTTAGGTCAGTAATAATCAGCAATACTTCACCTTAGTTTTATTTATTTATTTACTTGTCTAACGTCCTTGTTGTAATGTTGTTGATTTTTAGTGAAGTCTTGTCGACATTTTGTGGAATGATTGCTGTCCTAAAATATCGTCTTATTTATTATGTCGTACAGTGATGTGTATTGTAAATTGTATTGTACACGTGTCTCCATATATACAATCCATGTGTATTTCAATGTTTTGTTTTGTAGCAACATTGCTCACGGATTATCTTTAAAGAAGGGATTATGTTGTTCCAGATACCACCTCTGCTCAAGTTGAAATGCCCTTTTTCTGCACTGAGGAAGGAAGGTATCTTGCATCCTGTAAGTACTAATTTCGTACAATCTTTGTTGTTTATATACTAAAACTATCCTTCTTTTATGTAAACGTTGTTGCATTGTTATTAAATTTGATTGTGGAACTATGTGGCTTTTTAAATGTGTTTTTTCCTCGTGTAGCTACTAGAAGAGTGGATTGCAAAAACTAATACCTACGAACTAACTTAACAAACATGAAGTAATTGCTTCCATTCCAGCTCTTGGAGATCCATTAATTAAGGGCCTTACAGAAGTAGCCAATAAACGTCCATCAGATCCAATCGCATATCTAGCACAATACTTGTACAATTTTGCCAGCAATCAGAGCAGCAGTTCTAGGTCACAGGTAAATAAAATTTTAAATGGTAATACATGTCATACATATAATGTATTGTATCATTCAATCCTTAATGGCACTTGTACGATTATCCAAAAATATTTACTTATTATATAAAACGCACTATTTTTGTCTGTTTAGCTGTTGTCATGTAGGTACATGTAAATCTCGTCAACCCAAAAAAAAAACAATTAAAAAAGGGAATGTATATTATAATTAATAGTAGATGTATCCTCACTTAATTACGGGTGAATGTACTGTGACGTTGAAAATTTATATTAGAATTAATTAATTAATTAACTTAAAACGAATCGCACTCGATACATATTTGTATGAAATTATTGTAGGAGCTTGTTGAAAGGGCCACTTCAGAATTTCCAAATAATAATGTATCCGTACCAGCAAATATCGATGTTGTAACTCTTGATCCCGATGATCCCTCCCACCACGAAGATTCAGCTTTCAATCCAACAAGTCGAGTAAGTTTTTCTAAACGCGTTACGAAAAAAAGCAAAACAGTACATCATCAGTAATTAAATTATATATATATCAATCATCTTCGTTAAATATAGGATGAGCATGGTCAAAGCATGTTACACTTTGCTGCTGCTCGTTCACATGGAAGAAACGCTTTATTCCAAATGCTTATGGAAACCGAAATAAATATTGGTTATCGAGATGAATTATATCGCACTGCTAGAGATATTACCATACAAGCTAACATTCCTGAAAATACAGTGGAAATTGATAGATATCTCTTACAAATTGCAACAAAAGGTAACATTTTCATTTCATGCTGTAAATAGTTATCATTTATATTTATGTGGTGTGTACAAAATGTAAATGCATGCATAATATTAATTTCATAATTAATTCAAATGTTGAAAACTTGTTCCATTTTATATATTCTACTTACCTACTAATACTTACTTACATCTACATACATCTCAGATATCAAGACGTTGGCAATTAAACTGATTAAAACTTTACGATTTTGTACATTAAGTAAATTAAATGTAATTAAAATTTTATCGACATGCATAACATTTGCCATTTTGAACACTTACCCAAACAACTAACGAAAAACGTCAATATAATATTTCATTCAATATTTCTTGCAGGAGACACTGATAAATTAGTTGAATTATTATTAGATGGTTACGATCACATTATAGATATTATAGATGAAGATGGTGTTGCTATTATAGAAGCAGTAACTAATGCCGACCAACCTGATACGGAATCTTTTCTACATTCAATTTTAGCATTTGAGGTAAATGATTTTTGCTAATGTCGAAGGGTCTACAAATAAGTTTGATCTGTTTTTTGCAATTTTCAAAACCTTGTTCAGACAAATTAATTAATTAGTTTTATTCAAAATATTATCCATCGTTAATTAAAACTTTTTCCCTATCTTTTAAGCTGCGTACGAATTCAGTGCCCAAAATAATTTTTGTCTTTTTACTGAATCCAAATCCGCCCTATTTTAAAAAAAATCTCTACGAACTAATTTGTAGATCTTATATTACAAACAAAAGATTTTGTGAAATAACTCTTCATATACGTGTACTTTTTTAACTCCAAATGAAAATAAGAGGTTTTTAATGAAATTTCGTATTCAACACGTGCTGGTAATTTGAAATTTGTAAATGGAAAAATGGATTAAATATCGATGAACTTACTTTTTTACAATATCTTTCTGAGACAATTAATCCTAATTTTACAAATATCAATTAATACTTATTGCTGCTTTTAGGAACGTAGAGAGCGCGTTCATCATGCAATTAGAGAGGGAATGTTGGCTGATGTCAAAGAATTTCTCGCTGATGAACAAGGAACAGGTAGCGGAAAACTATTGGCGATTGGCAAAAACAGTTACGGTCGTTGCTCATTACACGTCGGTGTTTTATGCCAACAGGAAGAAATAGTCGATTATCTCGCCAACACTTTTCCCGAAACGCTTAAAATCGGAGATAATGTACAGCAGAGATTATTGATAAAATGTTTACAACTTACTTATATGCCATTTATTTATAGTTGGGACGTACTGCTTTGCATTACGCAATGGGCGTAGAAAAGATCGAATCCATCAGCAAAGTCTTGATAAAAGCAGGCGCAAAGCGCGTACAAAAAGACTTGAAGGGACGTCAACCAACTTACTACTTTATGAACAAATCGGACATTCTACGTTTGCAAGAAGAGGAGGAAACATTCTAAAAAAAATGAATTAAAAATTGAAAAATAACAAACTTAGAAACAAAATGAAACACATCACTGCACCGTGTGTGTATTTTATTACTTTTATATTAACTAAATGGGAACAAAAAATTGCTTCTATAAAAGTGATAAAAGGACCATCTAACAGCACAGCATATTTTATAAAAAAAATGAATAAAAATAATATCACACAATATAATCTTAAACGAATTTTTGTAGGTTTATAGAAATGTTATTTATATAATAAATTTTAGTACTGTGTAAAAGATTTATATTTGTTATATACTTATTGAAGAATAAAATATTTAATCAAAAGCAATAAATAATTGTCGTTTGATTAATGATATACAATAATCTTCAATTTCATCTTCGGTTCCAAATACAGGATAATCTTGAGATACGAATATAATTCGTTCCATGAGAGGCATCTAACACAATCACTCGTAATTATCTCAAACAAGATACATAATTAATTATTAATGCAGCGATATTATAGCCCTATGCAAAAACTTTTGGAATTACAGCTCGTAGATCGGAATGCAATTCGTTTCTCTAACAGGATATTAGTCAGATCGAAACTCAAAATGCTCATATGTTGAGCCGCTCNTCTAAAACACGAGATATACCATACATTTAAAAGCGGCAAAAAAATGCTAGAAGGATTGCTTCGCTCTAGCCTGCAATCAATAACTTCAAATGAAGTTTACATCATTCGTACATAAACCAAGAGACTGAGAATATGTCGGTCTTTGACAGTATCATATATAAGAGACTACTGGTTCGGAATTATTTAGTCAGCTGCTTTTGGACCGCCTCATTTTAAATATACGTTACTGCCTGGAAAAAAATTTAACTTTATATTAGTTATTAACACATCATCATAATATCACAGTATAGTATCTACAATAATATTGTATATATTTGTTAAAATTAGTGTTTAAGAATAGAATTGAAATGCCTCTAGATAGGAGATGCATTTGATTTCCCGAAATCTGTTGAACGCATAATTTTCAAAAGGGGATTGAAATCTATTGGAAGAAAGAAGGCTATAATTATTATCTAAATAATAAATTTAAATGACTCCAAATACCTGTTCAGTAATTTAAAAACTATTTTCTACCATTTTCATGTAAGTTCGCACATTGTATTGACAAATATCGATTTCAAAAATTCTTTAAATCCTGCAAACCAATTGTTAAAGATCATTACAATATTTATTACATTTTCCTTCGGTTCTTCTGCCTTTTACTATTTTTAGGAATTTTAGATTCTTCTTCTAATCTTCAATTTCAAAATGTTAAAAATTGCCTGAAAGTCGGTTAAAATGTAATTAAGAAAGTCCACAAAAATCAGATACAAAAATCAGTTTTACTTACATTTTACTCTACATTCGGATTTATAGAAATAGCAATCAATGGAACACTCAGCAAAAAAAAAGACTACAGGTTTTTTATGGTAAAAATTTAATTTAGTTTCCAATTATTAAATAATAAATGATAAATTCGGAAACAACCTATTCAAGAGTATATATATATAAAAAGTGTAATAATAATAAATAAACAATACATATATCAGCAGATAAACAATTGCTTAAGTTAAAAAAAATAAAATAAAAAAATTATGGCATTATCGCAAATGTTCTAATTACCATCCTCTTAGTTGAAATTGCTTCAAATATGTATATTCCAGTCTTTTCGTAAAAGTTGGAAAAGCAATTTAGCTATAAAGTGTCTAAGAGTTAAGAAAACGAAAAGAACAGGGTGAGAAATAGGTGGGAGGGTGGCGGTGAGGGTTGGGGGGTTGGATTATATTAGGAGTGTGAAAAATAACCACGAAGAAAAATATTACGTAAATAATATTAAATTTTATTACTTACTTCAGGCATGCTTTATCTATATTATAATAATATATTTAAACTTAATTGTAATATTGATAAAAAACACGTTGTAATTTTGCGTTTTCTTATTAAAATTAGAACACTTGCAAACCGCCCAATTTGAGACACATTGCACTATTTGTATATGAAAAATGAATTTATTATTACGAGTTTATTAAAATATCTAGGTGAAATAATATTACTATTATTTTTAGGATCTTAGTATTAATGTCACTGAGATGCTGGTTTTTGCTTCATATCAATATTAGGGACCCAAGGTTGCGGATTAATGTAAGTAACCGAAAGAGATGATTTTAAAGCTAAAAAACAAAACATCGATTGATTAATAATCATAAGTAAAAATTTGTATACACACACATTCTAGACCGCGATTTAAAGGCAAAGGTTTGGGGCGAGATTTGGATTGTTGCAACCAAATATCGTACGCTTTCGCACTGAACTGAACTCGCCGCTGGCGCAACTCTTCTTTCTTCAATACCTCCACCTGATCTTTATTCTTTTTCTCTAAAATGAGACTTAGTTAGATAATAATAAACATTTGTTTTTGAAGTAAGAAAATAATAGATAGTTACCCAACAGAATTTCCTCCTTTTTCTTTAACCACACTTTAAAATTCTGCTGGTTCTCCTGCAGTCGCTTCTGACGCAATTCTTCTTTAGTGCGCTCTTCCTCCAACTTGACCTCCGTTTCCTTCTTCTTGATCTCCTCCTGCTTCTTTTTGTTGGCCAACCATCGACGAAAGTTTTCCCGTTCAATCTCCAGCTGTTGCTCGCGCTGTTTTCGCTTGATCTCATTCAGCAAATTCACCTTCTCCTCGGCCAGTTTTCGCTCTTGATCCTTTTTCGCGCACCATACCTTAAAATTTTCTTCACGCGTCTCTTCATCTATTATCCGCACGGTACTTAACGACGTTGATAGCGACGGTATCGACAAGTGTAAATCGCACGTTGAATTTGTGGCTTTAATTGTAATCCCGCTATCACTATCGAAATTTGGTGTATCAATGCGCTTCTCGTCATCGTCGCCGTTGATAAGCGAAGGCGTCGAATTTGTAAATCCGTTCCGATCCATTATATACTGTCTCGTATCGGGAGCATATTCGGGTACTTCAATTTCGGCCTTCGGATGACAAGGACAGTCGCCAGGATTCGTAAAGCAGACGCAACGTTTCACTTTGATAATTTTTGGATGGTCGCCACCGCCAGGAATATTCATATAAATACTCTTTTCCTTGTAGGCTTCCATATCATAAGTAGTTTCAACATATACTGCGGGATTTATGTATTCACGTACCTTTAAACATTCATTAGTATTATTGGCAAAGATTTTCACATTATTTTTATTCAGATCCGGTTCAGAGTTACGCATTAGATTACAAAAGATACAACGTTAATTAGTAATTATCTGTCTCTTACAAAAAATAACGTCAAACTGTTGTTTATTCAAGACGCAATGATAGTCGTTTACTGGATTTCCATTAACTTATAGAAACATACAATTATAAATTATCCCAAATTTTTTCTAGCCTTGAGTTTTATAGAAAATGTGGTAAAATTGTTGAAGCAATGAAAAATGTTACGTATAAAGGCAAAAATAATAAACATGACAGTTTGTAAAAGACATTTGTGAAAAAAAACAAATAACTGATCAAAGCTTTCTATTAGACAATATGACAAAAATGACAATTTTTCTTTGTTTTTTCTTCTTCGTTTTATTATGTGTTCATAATTCATAATTCATTCATATTCATAGAGAAAATTATAATTATAGTCAAATATTTATTTGGTGTATTTTAACTACAAATTTTATTACAATTTAGATTAAAAAGAACAATAGATACGTTCAATAGTACAATAGTAGCAGTAAATAAATAAAAAACACATCTTTCTAATCTAAGTTGTAAGTTCGGTTTGGTAGTAAAAATAAACCATAGACAAAGTATATAGTAAAAGACATCATTTTCTCTTTCTCTTTATATAATAATTAATACAATGATTCGGCTGCATTTGTTGAGCGTGGTTTTTTGATTTTATCCAAATTTTTAAGAACAATATCATGTAATGAACAATAGCGATTTCGGATCTCAGCCATGACCAGCCATAAGCTTAAGTATTCTTTTTCATCCAATTCTTGCACTGCACGACGGTAATCATCTAAATGGGGATATTTTGCTACTTTTGAAACGAGCTTTCCTAAGAAACAAAAAAAGCACAAATATAATTTAAAAAAGAAATAAATAATAATAAATTAATATATAATCAATTTTAAACAATATTCTGCCATATTTAAAAGAAATAATAATGTAGATGATTTTGTGACAGACAGACACAAAAACTCCAACTCAGATCTGATACGTATATTTGATTAACAAGTAAATCAAATATTTTGCGCATTTATAACAAAAGCAATCGGGATGAGTCATAATCATTTTCCGGAATATTTCAAGGTTTTTTTATAGATATGAGAACAGATATCTACCTCTGGATATAAAATATCGTGAAATTTGGTCAAAAAATGCTGCCGCTTCTGCTTCAACAGATTGAACTTCAGCTAGGGTATCTTCCTGAATCGACACTCCAAAATTGTTTCCATCCTCAATCTTTGGAATCATAAACGAAATCCACATCTTTAACTAAAACATAACCACAACAACAAAATTTAAAATTGATTCAACATCAAATAAAATGTAATATTTAAATGTGAATATTATTACCAAGTTGGAATCTTCCATTAGTTTCCTAATATGAGGCTTAACGATTTCTACCAATTCCAATAAGTGCTTATTACTTGGTACGGAGCCGCTTGGCAGTATCATCACCTTAGTTCCATCCTGAGATATGCTATTATCGTATTTAGTTTTCTTAGTTGGCGGCATATCATCATGCGAACTACTATTTAACAGGATGGGATCCGGTACGGGAATATTTAGGCTATGATAGACATCGGAGAAATGGCGATTTTTAAATGCTGGAGTCTCTAAAATTTCATTTAAGTTGACTATTGTCTCCGGAAATCCTTTTAATATGAGTGTTTCCGCTTTTGATTTTAAAGAATCCTTGTAATCCTGAACCTATAATAAAAAGCATTACATATTAGACGAAAACGCCAAACAAACGTAATACATATTTTTGATTACAACGGTACTGGAAACTTTAGAAATTACATTTTTTATATTATATTCTCTGGACATTGTTAAATCTAAATGTTACGTTGAAATTTAAGCGCAGTGACAAATTTGTATTAAAACAATGAAAGACAGCGTGCTGATGTATGAAAATAAAAACGTGAACGTAAAGTTTATTAAATTAGTGAGTGATCGGATGGTTATTAATAAAAAACAACTTACTTTTTTGGATGTTTCTTCGGCCATAATATAGTAGAAAAATTTGAACAGATAACACAAAAGACACTATTAAATTATTAGTTGATGAATGGTTCAACCTAACCTAAAACTTTAACAGCGTCAAGAGAACATAATTTTGAAGGCAAGACGTTGATAATACAGGAAACTTTTTATTTACATCAATTTCAAATTGCAGGATGTCTGCACAAAATTCAAAATAATTACTACAATTGCATCAAATATCCATAATATTATCTGAATTATTTACTAATAATATTACTCTTCTAATTATTAGCAATTACACAAATACAATTATTTAATTAAATGAACAAAGTGACAAAGTTGTTTGTTTTGAATTTTGAAGGTTTTGGCTATTACATGTCAATCAAACGAAAAATTTAATAAAATGGATATGGAAGCAACGTCTGTCGTATTGTGTTTGAAATTCAAACACCGTGTTACCTTCTTTAGATTAATTCTTTTTCGGTAATAGGCAAAAGCAGTTGACTATTTGCACTATGTTAGTGATGGTTGTACAAAGTGTTACAACTAACTAACTGCCTTGCAACGATTAAATACGTATGTCATTATTAAGTACACATTGTAATCAAATTTTTCAAACGATTAAACAAATTGATAAGTGACTAAAAACATAATCGAACACTGTTTTTTTTTCTCATTAGAATTGTTAACAGTTGAAAAATTATAGATTCAATAACAACGATGCATTCATTAACAGTTTAGTTTATTCAAAATTTTATAATTCATAATAGGCATAAAAAATTTAAACAGTTTGCTTTTTGTATAGTACAAGAACTTAATACTCTCATTTTTTTCTTAATTTCATTAGTAATGTAACAATTACATATTTCATTCTTTCATTTGAAAATTTTGTTCCGGGGTAATTTAGTGCTTTTTATAGAATAATATAATTTACAATTCTTGTAAGTCTTTTTTCTGTCGCTTCTCGCACCAATCAATGGGGCAAGCTGGATTGTGGCTGCATGGATGGCAAGGTTCTGGCGGTTTGATACCTAAAAATCCTTTTGCTTTCTCTGCATAAGAGGAAAGCGTCGGCAAGGCAATATCAAATAAGCATTGTTCATACGGAGTTAGGGAAGGAAGTGTCAATTCCTTTTGAATACCATCTACAATACATAAGAAATATAAAAACGATTCATTTCTACGCCTCATCCAGCTGTATTTGAGAAAGTGTCAATTTATTTTCAGAAAGTATCCAATATAATTTAAATACAGTTGATTCTTTCTGAAATAAAGCTGGAAATGGTATAGTAATAGTAAATAAACCATTACTTGGTCCTAAAATTACTGGAACAGTCATAAATTTAACATTTGGATTTTCGTCGGTTCGCACAAAAGAGTATTCCGATATGTTTTGTTGACCCTTCAATGCTTTAATTAATGAAATGACGAAACGTGCTATGGAGAAGGCCATTGACAATGATTCGCCTTCATCACATTGTAAGTTAATAACATTTTCTCGCGCGTTTTGTACAGACTTGGTTATCTTTTCTATCTCTTGCTAAAATATACATGATGAATTATTATTGTATAGATAAATAGACAAATAGACATACTTCGGTAAACTCATTACATGGTATGGCATGTGACAGTAATGGGATAATTGTTTCGCCCACCGTTCCTCCGATAACTGGTACTGCTACACATTCCGGCTCGATGCCTAATGTCTCAGCGACAAAAGTATTGGCACGCACTTGGTTCAATGTAGTTATGCCAAAAAGTTTCTTAGGGTCAAAAACTGCTTTTTCTTTTAGCACCTCTGCCATTAAAGGTACCATTGCTTCAATTGGATCAGTTGCTACTGCAATTAGTGTTTTCGGGCAGTACTGAGCTATGTAAACCGCCAGTTCGCGACAAATCGCTGCATTTTGGTCGAACTTTGATATACTTGGCTTGTAGCCGCCACTACCAGCTACAACTACAGCCACATTTGCATTCTAGATTACATATTAAACATAGTGATTAAAAATATTTTTACATTTACATAATACGTTACTTAAATGTAGGGTTTATTGTAAAATAATAAGTTATAATTTTACTTTTATTAATTTTTATGCACTAGTCGACCGTACTTAACGCGAGGTTTCTTTTACCAATTAAGAAAAAAAGAAACTCGCGTTAGCTGCACATATTATGTTTTGTATTCTACATCAATTTCGACTGCTTACATTCAGTTTAACTCAGGTTTTTATTCCCTTTTCCAGCCAAAATATGAAATCCTAAATATTGTATTATGAATTTAGATATGGTAATACCGTAATACATTTGGAACTTTTTCAAATTTACACAAGTGCATAAATATTTCCGAATTAAAGTTAATAGTGTAAATTTATACATACATTGTTTAACATTCTTTTAAAAAATTATGAATCTCCTAAACATAAGTTTAAAATTTCCAAAGAGTATCTATCTCGTCTGGTCTGTCACGATTTTTGTTGCTTATTACTATTTTTTCCAAATCAAAGACTAAACCTAAGATTTTTTTAAAACTAATTATCGTTTTTCCTGGTGGGGATTCGAATCGTAATGCGATTAACAAGATATATTAGACTCAAGCACAATTGGGTATAAATGACTGATTTAGATGTTTTCTAATAATTTTTGATATTATTTCGCTCAATTATTTATGCAAACTGCGACGAGTATTTAGAGTTAAGATTATAGATCAATACATACACTCGATAACAAATGAATCTGGGAAGCACAGTGGTTAACTAAAGAGCTAATCGCGGGGAAGCTTATTCTTCTATTTGTTGCATTTACTTGCAGTTTACGTGTAAAATAAACAATTTCCTGGTAGATATTAGAGCTCAAATGAATATTTTGACGATTGTCATATTATGGATTTACAGAGCATAAATTCTTCTAAGCGTGAGTTTGGTCTGTGTTTTGATAAGTGCCGAGATTCATTTGTTACCGAGTTTACTTGCTTAAGTTAGCTAGATCAAATCTAAAATAAAGGTATATATTACGTATTTTGTAATATTTGACATTTACTCAAAACCATAAGTTGGTGGCCTGTCATTGCTTAACAATAAACCCTTCAATAGTTTTATGTAGATTGTCTTGGTGAATATTTATCTTACTTTTAAGGCTTCAATGCAAGAAGTTTGATTATACGCATGAACTTTACATGCAGTATCAATGTAACTAAGTTCATTTGCAACGCTTCCACATTCTTTTAAATCATACAATGCTAGTACATCAATGTATGGTGATTGTTTCAACATTAAACTTAAAGGTTGTCCGATATTACCTGAAAAGATACATCATGTTTTTGGATGTCTAAATGGTCTTTATTGCTTACCAGCTGCGCCACATACAACAACTTTCAAATATTGACTTGATTTGTAACGTATTGAATTTGTAGAGTAAATGCGTGTGGGTGGCACTCTTCTGAGAATTTTCGTAAGTTTACTAACTGCTAATAGCATGTTTTAATTTTTCTTGAAAATTTTTCCAAAAATACAGTTTTTATGACAGAGTTCACAGCTGCCTTTGCCAAATTGTTTTTTAGGATGTTCGTTATATGTCATATGATAATAATGAAACACATTATTTAGCATTTCATATTATAATTATTAATTAGCATACACATCAATACATTATTTGAAACCTTCTTACAATTAGATTATTTAATTTTTCATATAAACTCAGATGGAATGACTTGAAATACTTTTTTGGTATTCAAATAAATAAAAACATAAAAAACTGATAGTAATTAATTCCACCAAAAATAAAAAATAAACAAAAAAGTAATGCCCTATAATTTTTCAGCTTCAGCTTAGAAAAAAACAAACAGGAAAAAAATGTGTATAATAAATGAATATAAAGTTTAACTAGACTATTGACATATATGTTAATTACTAAAATTAACAACGCAATGTTACAACCTCTATACTTTGCATTAAATAAATGCCCTTTTCCTGAATAAACTGGTAGGGCACCATTAATATATGTATATATTGATTATTTTAATTACTTCCCTGATTACAATCCAATTATGATGTCGTTGTAATCAAGTTATCATGTCCTAATTTTTTTTTAGTTTTGGTTTAAATACATTAATGCAACATACATAATTGTGCCTATATATGCTATACTATATGAATTAATCCAAGGTACAAAAAAATTCTCATTTTATATTTATAAATCACACACCAAGTTGTAATTGAAAAATGCAAAACAAAAAAATTTCGATTACATGCACATACACACTGTTATTCAATTCAATTACGAGTATTTTCATCGAAAAAACCACTAATTCTATGCAAAGTATAGCTTGTAGATAAATAGATTTTAGTCCTCTGGACTGTCCACACACAAAATAGGCTGTTTCCACCATTAAGTTACAATTAGTACAATAAATTAATAAATAAATAAAAAGGAGTATAATTTTTGTAATCAGATATTAAACTTAATGTTGGAAACAGCCAGACTTGCATTTTATTTTCCATAATATCTATTTTTATTCTAAAAATTAAACAAATGTGCAGTGATTTGATAAATCAACTGACTGTTGCTGCAATAAATTAAAAACCAGAACATACCAATCCTAATCATCATCCAACACGCATATAGTTACAATTAGATTAGTTTTGGTTGTGATGCGTTTGTTGATGATGATGTCTGGTGGTATGGCCTTACACTCGAGATCGAATAAATTCATTTACGCGACATCAATCTGAGATATTCGAGAGCGTTATGGGCTGCATCCGCTTGGGCATCTTTCGGCGCTGCCGCCGTGCCGTAGCATACGGTGATTGGTAACGTAGACATTTGAACCAAACATTGATATTTACCAGTTACGGATTTCTCTTCGATGTCAACGTAGGTAACTTCAAACAATTGTTCCGTCGCCAATTCGTGTAAAAATTGTATATAGTTAAAATCTTTTGTATTTAAGGATACGGTCTAAAACAAAACAAATATTTAATCAACCTTATTAAGTTACTTAAGATTATTGATTATTTTTAATGAATTATAAATCTTATTTGGACGGTGTTATGCATCAAATTTCAAAATATTGACATATTAGTGTAATAAGATACCTAATCTCCTATTTAATAACCTGGCAAAGGCTTATCTTTATTTTTTTGTATTAAATAGTCATTGAAAAATTAAGGAAAAGCGGTTGTCAAATTATTAAATAGGACATTATATGACACTAATATCTACATATTTTGATTTTGGCGCTTACGATTAGTTGTTTGATGCAAAATTCCGTTCATTTCACAAAGAGTATTGAATGTAAAGAATTGAACATTATCAGAAATAACTACAATGGACACGTTTTAAAATAAATTGCAGTCAAACCCAGCAAGAAACATTTTCCCAAAAGAATACATAACATTAAAATGAACAATTTTCTTTGATTTTTAACTAAACGCAATAGAAATAAATTGATTGGAGCTCTAGCACACTTTAGTTGTACATATTTAGTAACTCGATTCAAATATTTAACATAATGGCTGAATCACAAGCTTTTTACTTATATGATCAAAATTTGGCAATGAAACTGAAATTTACCTAAGAGATTTTCTTAAGTAAAAAATGTGGGGTCAATATTGTGCTTTCAACTAATTCCTATATTTGTTTAAGTAAATCATTTTTAGGCTTTAGTTCGCGTTGAATTGGCTTCGTAAAAAACTTAGTTGATAAGTAAATTTGGACTAGCACTATCCCTAAATATAATTATAGCTTACTTCAATGAGATGATACTCCGGATGGAAGCTAAAATGCTCTTCAAATCATTTTCCTGATGTTTTTTAATATTTTTTTAGAGATTGCTATTAACCCTAAAAGCTGCGCTAGTCATTACACGCTCCCTAACTATTTATGTAGGTTTGTTTTAGTGCTTATGTGGTTCACACATTTACGAGGCGCTATAACGTTAGACAACATAATATCTGGTTTCACATAAAGCTATGCTGATAAAATAATAAAAATTAAAGAAAAAATTTGTCTTGCAATACATTTCATGTTTTAACCCTTCGTCCAAAGTCATTAATCTTACGGGGAGATAAATTAAAGTGAAAAGTAATACAATTTTTCATAAAATTGTTTTCATGTTGCTTAAAAAATGTGTAAAATTCTTTAATTCATTACAAAATCCACTCATATCTGCATTCAATGATAAATCAAAGTTTACCTGTAATTCTGTAATTTTAGGGCCGTTAGCCTTCTTTAAATGTTTATGAAACTGGGATATTTTTTGCGAATGGCTATTGCTAGCCGACATTGTACTTATTTTACTATCCTTCAGTCCAGCGTACCGTGTATGTAAATTCGACATTCTTGCCACCAACTAAAAAAAATCCATTGAAACAACAATGTAAGTATGTTACTACAACAATTAATCGAACAGTAAAAACAATATTTTTACTCTCCTTCATTGAAAATATCGATAAAAACCACAATGTAAGTTATCAAACAATAAATAATAGAAATCACCGAAAATGGTTGGATTGCGTTTAATCGAATTACCTCATCGTCGTCGTCGTAATTCTGCGGCATATTTGCGCCTTCCATCGGCATGTCTTGCAATGCCTGCCACATTTTATGAGCCGCCATCCGCTTGGCCAGCTTCTTTGACTTGCCAGTGCCAACCTCGCGGAATTTAAGTACTTGACATGCGATTGTGAACTGACGCTCATGAGGCAGACCGGCCTCGTGTTCCATTTCATACAACGGAGGAGGCCATCGCCTAGACATGCACATCTCTTGCAGCCAGCCGATTGGATTTCCCATCACTTTATCATCGTACGGTGAAACCACCTGGCCTTTACTAAAAACAAATTACGATTTGTAAAATATAAAATGGTTAATTGATTGGTTACCTATCCGTGCATGGAGTGCCATTTGATGCGTTTGCTTGTTCGGGTGTTTGTTTTCCGACAATTAGGTCGAGTAGATTTTTGGCGGCAGCATGTTTAGCTTCCTTCTTGGACCGACCGGTGCCTGTCGCTATAAATTCGCTGTTTAGGAAAACACGATATCTGAAAATCGGCTCGTGAATCGCGCCCTCAATTTGTACTAATTCGTATTTCGGTGTAATCCCCCGCCTAGATAATAATTCTTGCAATACGGATACTGGGGTCTTTGATGGCAGTGAAGTCATTTCCTAAAATATTTATAGTATTGCCATTATTTAGAAAAATATACGCAATTAGTAACACGAATCTACTAACCAATTTTGCTGCTTCACCCAACGTCATGCGTTCGGTATGCATCGCCTGCAGAGTTTGTCTAGATTTTCGCCGATTTGTATGTATTTGTGTTGGTTGATTTATAATTTGCATTGTATCCATATTATCCTATTGCATTAAACATAAAAACATAAATGAGAATGTTGAATCTAAATAATTGTATTTAATTGAAGCATTACATTTGATAATCTTGTTGCTGCACATAATATGCAGCAGGCTATATACAAAATAAATCTAAGGAAAACCGGTAAATCAATAGAAACGTGAGGGCTAATATTATTTGTCGATACTTAACAGTATGTTTAAAACGATTTATCCTCGCTAACATCGTATCATAATTAATATACACAACACTAGGTACCACTTCCGTTATTAATTCCTTACCTAAGAAACAAAATCAAATCTTTTTAGCAAGTATTTGATATATCACTAGTGTGTATGGTATTAGCAAGTTTTGACAAACAGACATTAAATGCCATGATCAACCATATAGATTTCTGTACAACCCACACCACATACCTCTCGAAATTTATTTGCATTGTTGCAAACAACGTCATTGTTGATTTAATAAAGTTAAATAAGAACATGCATGCATGGCATGCATTTTAGCACGTTTTGATTTGGTAATTTGATTTAAATTAATTTCATAGGTAATAAATTTGTAATAATGTAGTGTCCTGTAACAACGTAATTTTAAACAAGGCGTATATCAAATATGATCATTTGAAATTTGAGAACAATTTTAATGGAAAATTAAGTCGCATTATCATTTATTTCAACAACAATTGCAAAAATAATAAAGCGACATCTAGCTTTGAGTAGTGATGCAACAAGATTTGCATTTAAATTTTTTTATTCAAATGTATTGTGTAACATGAAGTTAATGTTTGGACGGTTTGGACATAGAGTAGTGAAGTGGTTTGGATATAAGAGCTCCTTTTTAAAATTTTAATTTCTTTGTATTTTTCCAAAAAGTCCCAATTTAAATGTTTCAGATTTTCAATCAATAAAAACCTTAAAATGTATCTAATATTATTAAGAATGAATTACAAGTGCTAAAAAGGATTTTAATAATTATGGATACAACAAATTGCAGAATATTTTAATATTACAAACTCGTACAGATTCCATTATAAAAAAAATGGATAACATACATGCAAAAAGTGCTACGAAAAGAATCAAAATAACCAATATCTTTATATTGCTCTGAAGCAGTAATAAAAATATTATTATACTTTGTGCAGATATAATGTCCTAAAAGTATCTGATATTTTAAATTTCTAATAAAACTCAATTTGTACGTTATAACTTATAATATTTTTATTGATTTAGGAAGCAGCGACTTGGAAATTATTTGTTTTACAAACAATATGACAAATTACCACCTAAACCTGTGGAGCATATATTTATCATTTCCATAACATGAAATATTCGCTACGTTAAGGTAAATTTCATTGTTTTAAGTTCATCAATTGTTTTATTGATATTCATATACTCTGTCCTTATGATAGCCCCACAGATAGAAGTTTACCAGCAGATAATCATGTTTGCAGTTTAACATTAAAGCAGTGTTTATCAAACGTTAATGAAACATGGCTCCCTCTAATAAAATAATTTTGTATTGACACTCCCTTTTTCAAACTTTTTGTTGTGTTTATTAGTTTCGACAAAACAAAATGTAACTTTAGAATTTAGAAATTAATGCAAACCTTAAAACTGATACAAATTGAATCAATTTGTTGTTTACTTCAACATTTAACAAGAGTAATTTCAAATCACCATTTTCCATCAACATACAGTAGGAATAAAGCAATATTTGTCAATATATTCTTGGAACACTACTTATTTTAATATTCTTTGTATCAAATGGGATTCTTATTTGCAGTTAGAGAGAGAATTTATTAATAAAAACCTCGTCATACATTCACTATAGGTACTTGT
Organism: Adinopsis sp. GC000173; assembly: GCA_030264715.1. Lineage (NCBI taxonomy): Eukaryota > Metazoa > Arthropoda > Insecta > Coleoptera > Staphylinidae > Adinopsis > Adinopsis sp. GC000173. Next base: position 22,889 of record JARJDW010012678.1, read on the forward strand.
TTTCAAATATATTTATATTTAACACTAGTGTAGGCTTTCTACACGTCACTAAATAATTCAAATACAGTGCAAATATATGCCATATTACAAGAACTGAAGCAGCACTATAGTGTAGGTAGCAATCAAATTGATGAACATGAAAAGCGTGCGAAAATCAACAGTGAAGAAACCGGCGGCTGAAAAGATCGGATGACGATCTTCGGCTTGATGCGCTAGAATAATTAATCGTTCACGAATCAATGACGTATTTGAGTAGCTTGCCAAATGATTGTAAATGATTAGTTTGGTCTTCTTTCCTTCATTCGCTATATTTTTACAAACGGTAGCCAGTGATACGTTCGAGTACTAAAACAAGAACAACTTAATTATTGATATTTTGGTATACGTGAGTGGACCCAAAAGAAACTGATCTATTTTTATATTGGGAGAACTTTTGAATGTATGGCATATTCTGTTTAAGCATGTATATATTTAATATTCCTCAATTCATCTGAGTTTTGCTGGTCTAAAAGGTTTAGTTACGTTTTTATGTTTTTTTTTTAAATACATGTGTTTTGCGGGTTCGTCAAATTTTGAGATAGCAAATTTTGTTTTTTAATGGGGAAAACTGGCAAAGAAACGTTTGAAATGACTATGCTATGGGCAAACATGAATGTTTGAGTGGTTTTCCCGTTTCAAAACAGAAAAAGCGGCAATTGATGAACAACTTCGCTCTGATTGTTTTACCACTTTGTTTATTTACCTTCCCGGATAACAATCTTAGCCAAACTTTCTACGTGAAAGTTTTAAACAGGTTGCGTAACAGTATCTGGAGGAAGAGAGCTGATTTTTTGGCGGCAGGTAACTTCCACTTCCACTTCCATCACTTTGTTAGCTTGCCAATTTTTGTCAAAATATGGGAATTCCTCTCTTCCTATTCCTTCGATCTTGTTTGTGTTTGTGGCTTTATTTATTTATAAAGAACAATGTTCTGGCAGCATGCTTTTTACGAAAATCAGTCACTCAGAAAAAAATAACAAACGCGCAAAACACATGGAATTGAAAAAAACTTAATAATGGAACAGGATCTTCTAGACTAGCAAAAGGTATCAAATGCATTGAAGAATATTAGATGTATACATACCTAGATAAAAAACCACACATATTCCAAACTTCCCCCAATATCATCAAATCCTATTTCTTTTGGGTCCCTCACGTAAGTTTGGATGAAAGCGCGTACAATGAGAGTGAACTGCCACATGACTAAGGAGAAACTTGCAATCGCCATTTGGAGTCGATTCAATATTAAACACTCAATACAAATTAGGATGTTTAATATCAAATGTAGGTAGGTTAAAAGCACTCGAAAGCCATATACGTTGTTAAATGCGTCGATGGCATTGCAAATTAAGTTATGATTATAGGTTAAATAATCCACTTTCCTCTCAAGCCATAAATCACATTTCAG